>JAJIBD010025447.1:0-72048 GCA_021461705.1 Cryptotis parvus | reverse complement strand
TCTCTCTCTCTCTCTCTGTCTCTGCATCTCTCTCCTCTTATTTTACACATTGTGGCTAGCCCTGCAGATATTTAGAGTTTATCACTTAAGTCTCTTTGTGTATATTCAATGGTGAGTTTTAATCTGCCATTACCATTTCCCACATTTAGTAAAACACTGGTATCTATTTATATCCTATTAATGAATGCAGTCATTCTATATCTGTCCTTTTCCTTCTGACTAATTTCACTCAGCATGATAGTCTCCATGTCCATCCATTTGCAGGTAAATTTCATAATTTCATCTTTTCTGACAGCTGCATAGTATTCCATAGTGTAGATGAACCACAGTTTCTTTAGCCAGTCCTCTGTTCTCGGGCATTTAGGTTGTTTCCAGATTCTAGCTATAGTGAATGGCGCAGAGATGAATAAAGAAGTACAGATAGTGTTTCTGCTATGTGTTTTTCGGTCTCTGGTATATTCCCAGGAGTGCTATTGCTGGATCAAATGGGAGCTCAATATCTAGTTTTCGGAGGAATGCCCATATTGTTTTCCCCAAAAGGGCTGGACCAGTCGGCACTCCCACCAACAGTGGATGAGAGTCCATTTTTCCCCACATCCACGCCAGCACCGGTTGTTCTTGCTGTTTTGGATGTGTGCCAGTCTCTGTGGTGTGAGATGGTACCTCATTGTTGTTTTGATTTGCATCTCCCTGATGATTAAAGATGAAGAGCACTTTTTCATATGCCTTTTGGCCATTCGAATTTCTTCTTTTGGAAGCTTCTGTTCATTTCCTCTTCTCCCCATTTTTTGATGGGGTTGGCTTTTTTTCTTGTGGAGTGCTACCAGTGCCTGATATATCCTGGATATTAACCCCTTGTCAGATGGGTATTGGGTGAATATCCTTTCCAACTCTGTGGATTGTCTTTGTATCTTGGTCACCGCTTTCTTTTGAGGTGCAGAAGCTTTTCAATTTTATATAATCCCATTTGTTTATCTTTGCTTCCATTTGCTTGGTCAGTGGTGTGTCGTCTTTAAAGATACTTTTTGTTTCGATGTCGTAGAGCGTTTCTCCTATGTTTTCTTCGATGTACCTTATAGATTCATGTCTGATGTTGAGATCTAGAATCCATTTTGATCTGACTTTTGTGCATGGCGTTAGAAGGAGGTCTAAGTTCATTTTTTTACACGTAGCTGCCCAGTTTTCCCAGCACCATTTGTTGAAGAGGCTTTCTTTTGCTCCACTTAATATTTTTTTGCTCCTTTATCGAAGATTAAGTGGTTGTATATTTGTGAGTGTGTTTCAGGATACTCAGTTCTATTCCATAGGTCTACGGGTCTGTCTCTATACCAATACCACACTGTCTTAATTACAACTGCTCTGTAGTAGAGCTTGAGGTTGTGGAAAGTGATACCTCCCATCTTCTTTTTCCCAAGGATTGCTTTAGCTATTCCTGGGATTTTTATTATTCCATACAAATTTCAGGAGTGTTTGTTCAATTTCTTTGAAGAACATCATGGGTATCTTTATAGGGACTGCATTGAATCTGTATAAAGCTCTAGGGAGTATTACCATTTTGATAATGTTAATCCTTCCAATCCATGAGCAGGGAATGTGTCTCCATTTCCTCAGGTCTTCTTTTATTTCCTGAAGTAACGTTTTGTAGTTTTCTTTGTAGAGATCCTTTACATTCTTTGTCAAACTGATTCCTAGGTATTTGATTTTCTGGGGCACAATTGTGAATGGGATAGTTTCTTTAATGTCCCTTTCTTCTCTTTCGCTGTTTGCATATAGGAAGGCCATTGACTTTTGGGTATTGATTTTGTACCCTGCCACTCTGCTATAGGAATGTATTATTTCTAGGAGCCTCTTGGTAGAGAGTTTGGGGTTTTCCAGGTATAATATCATGTCATCTGCAAACAGTGATAACTTGGCTTCTTCCCTTCCTATCTGGATGCCCTTAATGTGTCTTTTTCTTCCCTGATTGCTATGGCAAGTACTCCCAGTACTATATTGAATAGAAGTGGTGAGGAGGGCAAACTTGTCTTGTCCCTGATCTTAAGGGGAAGGCTTTCAGTTTTTCCCTCATTGAGAATGATGCTCGCTGTGGGCTTGTAGTAGATGGCCTGGATTATCTTGAGGAAGGTTCCTTCAATCCCCATTTAACAGAGAGCTTTTATCATGAACGGTGTTGAATCTTGTCAAATGCCTTCTCTGCATCTATTTATATGATCATATCACTGTTATCACTGTCTTCCGCATCATCGATTAGCCTGCGGGCACCAGTAACATCTCCATATGTCCTGTCCATGCAAGTAGAGCCCAAGGGCACCTGTTGCTCCAGGAACATAAAGAGCCCTCAAACCATTCCATCAGGTCATGGGAATGAGGTCTATAATTGTTACTGGTATTTGGCATATCAAATACAACACAGGTAGCTTGCCAGGCTCTGCTGTGATATGATCATATGGTTTTCTTTTTCTTTTTTGTTGATATGATGTATTATGTTGATTGACTTCGTGGATGTTGAACCATCCTTGCATTCCAGGGATGAATCCCACTTGGTCACGGTGTATAATCTTTTTGATGACTCTTTGGATTCTATTTGCTAGCATTTTGTTGGAAGATCTTAGCATCTGTATTCATCAGGGAGATTGGTCTGTAGTTTTCCTTTTTTTGTGGCATCTCTGTCTGCTTTGGGAATCAGGGTGATATGTGCCTCAAGAAGCTATTTGGGAGTGTTTCTGTTTCTTCAATTTGCCGGAAGAGCTTGAAAAGAATTGGGAGTAGGTCCTCTTTAAAGGTTTTGTAGAATTCACTGGTTAATCCATCTGACCTGGGCTTTTGTGTTTGGGGAGACTTTTGATTGCCGATTCTATTTCCTCGATGGAGATAGGTTTGTTGAGGTATTCCAAATCTTCTTGTTGCAGACTTGGGAGGCTATAGGAATTCAGGAATTTGTCCATTTCTTCTAGGTTCTCTTGTTTTGTGGCATACAGGCTCTCATAGTAATCCCTGATGATCTTTTGAATTCCTGTGGTTTCTGTTGTGATGTCCCCGCTTTCATTTCTGATTCTATTTATTTGGGTTCTCTCTTTTCCTTTTCTTACAAGTCTTGCAAGTGGTTTGTCAATCTTGTTTATTTTTTCAAAGAACCAGCTTTTGGTTTCGCTGATCTTCTGGATTGTTTTTTGACTTTCCATCTCATTGATTTCTGCTCTAAGTTTTATTATTTCTTTCTTTCTGCTTGGGTTGGGCTCCCTTTTGTTGATCACTCTCTAAGATCTTAAGTTGTGAAGTCAGACTGTTTATGATGGCCTTTTTTCTTTTCTGATGAATGCTTGGAGGGCTATGAACTTGCCTCTTAACACTGATTTTGCTGTATCCCACAAGTTCTGGTAATTTGTGTCTTCAATCTCATTTGTTTCCAGGAATCTTTGGATTTCTCTTTGATTTCTTTTATGACTTGCTGGTTGTTCAGCAGTGAGCTGTTTAGTTTCCAGGTACCTGGTATTGGTCTCCGTTTTTGTGGACAATTAACTTCTATTTTCAGTGCATCATGGTCTGAAAAAATAGTTGGCACTATTTCTATCTTCTTGATTTTATGGAGGTATGATTTATGGCTCAGCATGTGATCTATTTTGGAGTATGTTCCATGTGCACTGGAGAAGAAAGTGTATTCAGCTTTTTTGGGGATGAAATGCCCTGTATATGTCTACCAGCCCTCTTTCTTCCATCTCTTCTTTTAGGGCCAGTATTTCCCTGGTAAGTTTCAATCTTGTTGATCTATCCAGGGTTGATAGAGCAGTGTTGGAAGTCTCCAACTACAATTGTGTTGCTGTCAATGTCTTCTTTGAAGTCTATTAGTAGTTGTTTTAGGTTTTTTGCTGGCCCCTCGTTAGGTGCATATATGTTTAATAGCGTGATTTCTTCCTTATATATGCATTCCTTGACTATTAAGAAGTGACCTTCACTGTCCCTTCTGACCTTCTTCAGCCTGGAAGTCTATGTTGTTGGATACCAATATGGCCACCCCAGCCTTTTTGGATGGGTTGTTTGAGTGAAGGATTGTTTTCCAGCCTTTTATTTTGAGCCTGTCTTTGCTCCGATTGTTCAGGTGTGTTTCTTGAAGGCAGCAGAATGTCGGATTCAAATTTTTTGATCCATTTTGCCACTCTGTGTCTCTTAACTGGTGCATTTAGACCATTGACATTGAGAGAGATTATTGTCATGGGATTTTGTGCCATCTTTCTGAATAGGTTGGTTGTTCTTTTGGGTTATGTCTCATCTTATAGTAGATCTTTCAGTCCTTCTTTTAAGGTTGGTTTTGATTTTACAAAGTTCCTAAGCTATTGTTTATCCAAGAAGTTGTATATCTCTCCTTCAAATCTGAGTGAGAGTTTAGGTGGATAAAGAATTCTTGCTGAGGCATTCATTTCATTAAGTTTTTTACCATATCCCACCACTGCCTTCGGGCTTGGAGGGTGTCTTCTGAGAAGCTGCTGAAAGTCGAATGGATGCTCCTTTGTATACAATTTCCTTCTTTGATCTTGCTGCCTGAAGAATTATGTCTCTGTCTATGGCATCCATTACTTTGACTAGGATGTGTCTTGGGGTCTTTCTATTGGGGTCTCTTCTTGCTGGTATGCGCCTGGGCTTGTTGGATCTAGATGCCTTCGTTTTTAACTCGGGAACTTTTCAGCCAGGATGTTTTTTTTTAACATTTTATTATACCACCGTGAGATATACAATTACAACATTGTTCACACTTGGGGTTTCGGGTCACACAGTGTTCCAGCACCCCGCCTCCACCAGTGCCCCTCAACCACCACCCATGTCCCCAATTCCCCTCCCCCTCCCACATCCTGCCTAAATGGCAGGTTCTTTATTTCCTCTCTCTCTCCTCTCTCTCTCCTCCTTCTCCCACACACATTGTGGGTTGCACTACGCATACACTTAGAAGCCATCATTTCCATTGTCGTCTGTATTTAATGCTCAGTTCTATGTTGGTATCAGACCTTTTTGACATTTATTCACACATGTTCCCTTCTCTATCTTACCTAACTTCTGACTCCCACGCTGCTTGTGGTAATTTCCACTTTTGGTACGATCACTTGGTATATTTATGTCATGCAAATAAATGCAGTAATTCTATGTCTCTCTCTTTCCTTTTGACTAATTTCACTCAACATGATTCTTTCCATGTCCATCCATTTATAGGAAAATTTCATAACTTCATTTTTCCTGACAGCTGCATAGTATTCCATTGTGTAGATGTACCACAGTTTCTTTATCCAGTCATCAGTTCTCGGGCACACTGGTTGTTTCCAGGTTCTGGCTATTGTGAATAGTGCTGCTATGAAAATAAAAGTGTGGATTGTGTTTCCGCTATGTGTTTTTGGCTTCCCAGGGTATATTCCCAGGAGTAGTATGGCTGGATCAAAGGGGAGCTCAATTTCTAGTCTTTGGAGGAATGTCCATATTGTTTTCCAGAAAGGTTGTACAAGCCGACATTCCCACCAACAGTGTATGAGAGTCCCCTTTTCCCGCATCCGCGCCAGCACTTGTTGCTTTTACCCATTTGGATATGGGCCATTCTCTGTGTTGTGAGGTGATATCTCATTGTTGTTTTGATTTGCATCTCTCTTATGATTAGTGATGATAAGCATTTTTTCATATGCCTTTTGGCCATTCGAATTTCTTCCTTGTCAAAGTTTCTGTTCATCTCTTCTCCCTATTTTCTAATGGGGGTTAGATGTTTTTTCTTATATAGCTGTACCAGTGCCTGATATATCCTGGATATTAACCCCTTCTCAGATGGGTATTGGGTGAATATTCTTTCCCATTCTGTGGACTGTCTTTCTACCTTGGTCACTGTTTCTTTCAAGGTGCAGAAGCTCTTCAGTTTCATGTAATCCCATATGTTTATATTTTCTTCTAGTTGCTTTGTTAATGGTGTTTCACCCTTGAAGATGTCTTCCAGTATGGGTGCTTTGCCCAGTATTATAACTTTCAGTACCTTCCCTTGGTGTTGAATTTCCTAGTATTTGTATTGATAAGTGGCCGCGTGAGTGGGTCGCTTCGCCTGGCCAGCCGCGACACCCCAGGGAGAATACCTGAGGTGGAGACAGGCCGGTGTTTGAGTTCAAAATGTCCATTTACTTCCGCTTCTGCTTGGACTTCTGGGGATTGTAGTTCCACCTTCTGCCTAGACCTGGGGATCTACCACGGCCCCAGGCACCCGCCCTAGCCAGCTGCACACCCCAGGGGAGCATACCTGAGGCGGAGACAGGCCAGTGCGAGAGTTCCTAGGGTGTATTCTTTTACCATGAACTTTGATGAAAATCTAATAGTGCATGATGGAAAATGTATAAAGGAAAACATCAGAGTTCTAAAAAATTTTAAACAAACTTGGATTAAATTAACATACATGAACTCTTTTCCTTCACATGAGTTTTTCTGATAGCCTATACATTAGGAGTGTAATAGGACAGAACTGTTTTTCTGAGGACATATAGAAATGATAAAAGCTTTTGATTAACAACAATGAAACTATCCTAACTATGTAAGGATGAGAAATATATGAAAGATAATGTATGATATGTACACAATTTAAGATTGTATCTTTGAGATTATATTTATGACTTGTTATTTATAAGATATTAAATTCCTAAGCCCTCTTCCTTGAGGTGTTGCAGGTGTGGCTGCAGTGTCCAACTGCATCAGCTGGTGGCAGACAAGAGACAGGCTTTTCTACCCCCAGGGCTCTGCCCTGTGGGCCCTGGATGGTTGATGGTCTGACATAGAAAAAGACTGGGTCCCCAGGATGAACCCAGAGCCACAGCAGAGCCTGGCAAGCTACCTGTGGTGTACGACGATACGCCAAAAAACAGTATCAATAATGGACCTCATTCGCAACAAATGGAGACGGCACTTGGTGCCCACTAGAGCAAATTGATGAACAACGGGAATACAAGTATCAAGTGACAAATGCCCAAGGTAAAAAATATAGCTATACATTCATGCATTTCAATTGAATTTTCTTTTAAAGCATATTTTGTGGGACTTTTAAGCCAGTTAATATGTGTCATTCTGCACTTAGTAGTGACTTGAATAATATATCATGAATTTTTCTAGGTGTTCAACCTACTAAAAGGCAAAAACTTTTTCAAAAACTAAAGTCTAACTAAAGTGAACTTAATTCTAGGACTTTGAGTAAAATTTTCCAAGCCAATTCCCACCATACAATGTTTCTCTGAATGGGATCATTTCACTAGCAAGTTAATAGTCATCAATGCTTGTTCACAAAATAATGAAAATTATAAGTTATATAGGGAAATGGTAAGTAAATAAAATGCCTAATTTTACATAGCTCATTACTATTGATGTAATCATAGTACTGTAAATGTAATATCAAAGTGTAATAAGAAAACCAAATTGAACTCAAAAGTCTGGGATAAGAACAAAACCCTTAATTATGTTTTAGAGGTCTTTATCTTGACTAACTTTAAGTTGCTAAAATGTCTATTATAATGCTCCTTGAGAACTAATTATGGAAGGGTGATTTTTCATAGTTAAGATGAGATTCTATTTCCACTTTTGGGAAAGAGCCGCTTTCTTAGTGAAGAATGCAACTCACACTGCAAACTCCACATACTATTCCATTCACTGGAGAAGTGAGTTGCAAAGAGATCTCAGAACTAGCCCAAGATGGTGTGTGAATAGTCCAAAGGACTAGGATCAGAGGATCTAGACACTAATCTCCCTCATGTGCTGCTAAAGAATGACAGTTCTCTGCTACAAAGGAAGGGATCATGGTAGAATTTAGCAGCCTGGTTCACCAACCTAACAGAGGAATGTAAGCCAAGGAAGAGACATTTCCTCCAGGCTAATGTTAGGGCAGATTAATCAGATGCTCCTTTGTTTTGTCTTTTCACATAAAAAGTGGCAGACGCTAGGTAATTTTCTCTTTGGTGACTAAAATTCACCAAATACAAAAAAAATACATTAAGCGTGCAGGAGTCATAGCATAGCAGGGAGCATTTGTGTTGGATGCAGCCAAAACAGGTTCGATCCCTGGTATCCCATATTGTCCCCAACCACTGCCAGGAGTAATTTCTGAGTACAGAGCCAGGAATAACCCTTGTGTATCGTTGGATGTGAACCAAAAAGAAAAACAAAAAATACAACTGAAATAACCATTAGCTATGTTTTTTTGTTTGTTTGTTGTTTCATCAAATCAAACGTACAGGACGGTTTTTTTTCATCAAAGCAGGGATGGAAATGGGCCTTGCAGAAACAGTATATGAGCCAAAGTATATTGCAGGAATGACTACAACAGATTTGTCCATGTTGAGTTGTCATTGTGGAGTGCTGCTGTGACCTCTCAAAGCCCCGCAGAGAGGCCTTTGATCCTAAATTTTCTCTTCCTTTCTATTTTAATACTATCCTACAGTCACTTTGCTTTTCAGTTTATTTTCTTTGGTTTTCTTCATTTTCTTAGATGCATTTTGATCCCTATCTCTACTTTCTCGGGGAAATCAATAGCTTGTTAAAAAAATAAAATAAAGATTGTGGCAGCTGAAAGGCCAAGAATAATGGTCCTTTGCTGGCAATCATTGTGCAGACTTGGCTTATAAAACCACGAATAACCTTTATTCAGAAAGGGCCAGAGGACATAAATGCATAGTCTAAAGGAAAAATATTTTGGTTTGTAGGTGATAAACAGGAAGGAAAAATGTCATTTAGATATGAAAGATGATGTTTTAGGCATTTTGTAGAACCCATTGTCTTATTTCTTTTTGAAATGATGAATGAAAACATCTTAAAATAATTGTTTTATAAAAGGTTGCTCAGAAATAGACAAAGTAGTACAGATGTGGAATGAAAATAGCTTTTTTAGAAACAGTTATAAGTCTGAAGAGGTCTTGCTTTGGAAAAGTTATGTAAACCTAGATGGCTTAAAATAATATTTCACTTTTTGCTCTACTGTCAATAAAAAGTAAATGTAGAAACTAAGAAAAATTATCTCAACAAAATCATCTTTTCTTCTCAAAAATAAACACTTTCTCTCTCAAAATAACCAGATAGAAAAAATGTTTGTTGAATCAACTGCATCAACTTCACTGTGATGTTTAATATTTTCTGACATTCATGGAAATTTTTTGTGTTCAATTCAATGAAGCGTGAGTGTTCTGCCGTAACATTAAAAGTGATTCCAGTATGGGTGCTTTGCCCAGTAATATAATCTTTCAGTACCTGTGTCAGCAAGGTCACAGAAAGAGGAGGTCACTGGCGGGAGTGCAGAGAGAGGAGAAGGATGAAGACAAGCTGGCCAGGGGTCAGCACAGGTGGATGGCAGAGAAGCAAAGAGAACATTGAGGGAACGAATCGTGTTGACTCGGCCCCAGGATCTTATGCTCTCCTGAAACAAGCTCCTTTTTGTTCATTATCCAACAGCTGAGTGGTCATCATCCACGAAAACTGACCAATGTACAGGTTAAGACCTGGAAAAAAAATAGATAACTCTGGTTTACAAATAAGGAGACTGTGGTTTATTTAACAAGAACCCTACTGATATGCCGCTCCACACTTGATCTTTGGTTTCTTCTCTGCGCATTGAAAATGCATCTTCTCATTTTTTTGAATTATATTAGATTACATGTTTAGGGTCTTTAAGAGGATGGCAGGTCCTGGGTATTGAAGTACTCGACTAAATATTTAGTTAAATGCTCCCCAAGAATCTGGATTTTGAGAAATCCAACTTGGGCAGATTTACGGTGCTTCAACAGAACATTGATTTTCTCCTCTTCTGTTTCATAGCTGGGAAGGTGCAGAAACTCCCCATACAGCTAATCATGGGGTCACAGCCTCTCAGACTCTGACCCTGCCCCTCTTTGCACTAACTCCCCTTGAAATACCATAGGCCTCATTTACCATTTGTCCGTTTATGGATAATGCCTCTTGTTACCAAATGATTGTACCTCTCTGTAGATTTTGGCTTATGAGAAACATAGGCTGAAAGCCATTGTACATTGAATGGTGCTAAGGCTCTATTATCTCCAGTTGGTGCCTGTGTTTCATTTCACTTAAATATGACTTAAGTCATCAGAGTTTAGGATCACAGTGATTTCAAGGAACACATAATTATTCTTCAAGTGATTATCAGAAGTTAACCATTGCTTAAAACCCACATTGCCATCATTTCTGTTTACCTTGGCAGTCTGTTAGCAACACCTTTTAAAAATGTTTCCTTTGACATAAAAACTGTTCCTATACCTCATGCACATGATGGGAAACTTGTCCTATGATCCATAAAACTTTCTCTGAGTTTCCTATACATATGTACCACACTGCGCCGGATGCCATATCATACACAGTGGAATATATGCCATATTCTTCCATATTAGCAATGACCATTACTCTTTGGGGTTCTGTTTCTACATTTAACTGAGTATAGGATAATATCTCCACATTATTCCTTGAGAATAAGAGTAACATCTCCATGCTGAGGGTATTTCAAATATTTGAAAAGCAATAGTTAGTTTCTAAATATTTTCTGGAATAAAGGAGAGAATAAATAAAACTCAATTAAGGGTCCTAGAATGCATATTATATTTTTTGTATTAGCTATTTCTTTAGTTTCTAATTCACTTATGTTATTTATTTCTATTTCAATTTAGGGTTAAACTTATCTAATTTGAGGCCGGAGTGATAGTACAGAGTGGGAAGGCATTTGCTTTGCATACGATCCCCGACATCCCATATGGTCCCCCGAGCACCGCCAGGAGTAATTCCTGATTGCAGAGCCAGGAGTAACCCCTAAGCATTGCTGGGTGTGACCCAAAAATGCCAAAAAAAATATCTCTTAGTTAAGACGCTTATGGGAAATGTGAAGATGTTGATTTTTACAGATATACAGAATTTAAAAAATCACATAAAAAATTAAACAAGTTTTTTGCATTTTCAACTGGCCGCAGCATTACCTTCTTTAATAAGCTGCCTTTGAATCTGCACTTTTATCCCGATTAGAACAACTGCTGTCATATTTTTGTTTCAAATTTAATATTTTGAAGGCCTTTTCTATTAGCACTAATTACATATATAAGAGCCTTCCCTGAGCAAAGTAGATAGTCACAGCTAATTGTAAAGAATTAATAATAGTAGCTAAATTGTGACGTAGATTTGCAATTTGGGTAGGGGTTAAATTATCAAATAATGTAAATACTATTTAAAATGAATTTAATATTTAATTCAAGTCAGGTTTTAATGTCATAGTAATTTGGAAACTTGTAGACATTCTCTTTAAAGTAAATAAGCAAATAATATGGTAAGACGAAGAGGGAAGTATTTTTACTTGTCATTTATATCAGAATACTTTTATTTTTTTATATTTCTACCACTTTATCTAACAGTCAAAGATCGAAACTTAAAGCAAGTTTCATACATATTGCAGATATAATGCATTTGGGACAATTCTTTAACCTTTTTATATAAAATATTGGCAGAGCTAAAACCATCTGTAAAACAATGTCTTAGTAGTCAAGGTAGTTATATGTATGTATATATAGACATATATAAACACATACATATATATATGATGTACTTTTCAAAAAAGTTTACTTTCTCTGAGAAGTAGCTTATATTCTGAGATACTATTTACTTAGATTTATTTACTAAAAATTGGTTGCATACAAGAGCAGTACCTTACCCATTCAATGTACTATCTCTTTTGCAAACATTTTTCTATTTTACTCTTAATAAAAGTAAGAATAAAAGTAATAAAAGTATCTCTCCTCATTTGCAGTTCATCAGTAAATGCACAAGATGAGAGCCTACTACTGATAGTGTACCACCTACACGGCAGAGCCAGGCAAGCTACCCGTGTTGCATTTGATATGCCAAAAACCAGTAACAATTATTCCCATGACCTGAAGGAATAGTCTGAGACTCTTCCTGTTCCTGATGCGAGCAGATGCCCTTGGGCTACACTAACACACAACAGGAAGTATAGAGATGTTACCAGTACCCGCTCAAGCAAATCGATCAACAATGGGAAGACAAGTGATACAAGTGATACTAGAAATTAAGTAGTAATTCTATTAATTCATTTGTGGGATTGTTTTTATGGGGGACACACCAATGGTTCTCAGGACTAACTCCTGGCTATTTGCTCGAAGACTGTTCCTTATGGTGTCCAGGGACCATAGAGGTGCCATTTTATGGAGGGGACATATTGTACTAGGACTGACCAGGGCAATCTCAGTCTCTGGGATCTCTATTCATGCCTATTTATTATGATGCCAATATCCAACGTCAGGCAAAACATGAATCAGGAGGTCTTGTCAAAGGTAGAATCTACCACAAGCTTGTGGGAGTCAGAGGTTAGGTAAGACAGGGAAGGGAACAGTGTGCTATAACCATAGGAAATGATAATACCAGCCTAGAACTGAACATTGAATATAGGCAAAAGATGCTCATGATAACCTCTAAATGTATGTATTGCAATCTACAATGTATGAGAGAAGGACGAGAGAGGGTGAGAGAGAGAGAGAGAGAAGAGATAAAGAACCTGCCATAGAGGAAGGCTGGGGAGGGGGAGGGAATCAGGGGACATTGGTGTAGGGAAATGGGCACTGGTAGAGGGATGGGTGCTGAAATACTGTATAACTGAAACCCCCAAACATGAATATCTTACAGTGGTATAATAAATTTTTTTTAAATCTCCTACTGATAGGATTATACAGTTCTGTGGAACAAACAAGAGCTCTTGCATGCAAACCATTTACCCCAGTTTTTAGAGATAGTTTTAAAGCAAGAGTAAAATCCAAGGTTAAACTACCATTAAAACAGAACTAAAGAGAATTGGTATTAAAAAGATTATTATAAGCACTCAAGTGTAAATTTCTATCTATGCTCAAGAGGATTTCATGACTTAGAAAAGACAATTAAGAGCCTAGAAAATAGTGATACTATTTTTCTGTTAATACTATATATGTATATGAAGTAAATTTTGATATTTCATCTATATGCTGTAAGCTAGTTTCTTCCAATGTTAATATTCAATATTTGTGTCAAAATTGAATGCCTAATGGGAAATAGAGCTTTCTAGAAGTAATCATTTTCCTTCATTTCTTGAAAACTCCACATTCTACCCAGTTGAAATTTGTTTTGACATTCAGTTTTGAGTCCAGAGCTTCAACATTGCATTGTATCCTTCTAAGTTCCCGTTCATCATCTATTTGCTAGAGCGGGCACCAGTAATAGCTCCATATGCCCTGTCTCATGCTAGTAGAACCCAAAGGCATCCGCTTGCTCCAGGAATATAAAGAGCCTCAAACCATTATATTAGGTCATCAGAATGACCTAATATAAATGTTACTGGTATTTGGCATATCAACGACACAAGCAGCTTGCCAGGCTTGCTGTGTGGGTGGCATACTCTTGTAGTCACCTCTAAATAAAGCATTTATTGATGAACCGTGCAGCCGCTAGCAGCCGGCGAAGCTGGGCTGTGATAGTCTGGTCTGCTGGGTGGAGTTGTGATGAGAGAGAAGTCCGGATGTGGAAAATGGCGGCCCCCATGGAGTAGGGGGTCGTCTGGCTTGTTGTGAGGCTCTGCTCTGCTGGGGTGGCAGGCCAGGGCTAGAACCCGCCATGCCTCCCAGGAGCCTCATGAGCGGCTGGGCACAGGGAGCAAGTAGCAGCTCTGCCCCATGTCTGAGAGTCTCTGGTTCAGCATACCTGGGCCGGATTGAAACAAAACTGCTGCAGGGTGGGTGTCTATCTGGGCTGTGATTGACTGGTCTGCTGGGTGGAGTTGTGACGAGAGGGAAGTCTGGATGTGGAAAACGGTGGCCCCCATGGAGTCGGGGGGGTCATCTGGCTTGTTGTGAGGTTCTGCTGGAGTGGTAGACCAGGGCTAGAACCCGCCATACCTCCCGGGTGCCTCATGAGCGGCTGGGCACAGGGAGAGCAAGTAGCAGCTCTGCCCCATGTCTGAGAGTCTCTGGTTTAGCATACCTGGGCCTGTATGCTAACCTGTGGTTCATCAATACATGCATGAGATTAGAGGCTACTACAAGAGTATCCACCCACATGACAGAGCCTGATAAATGCTCAACCTATCAGCAGAGCCTCACAACAAGCCAGATGACCCCCAACCCCCTACTCCATGGGGGGCCACCGTTTTCCACATCTGGACTTCCCCTCGCTCACAAATTCACCCAGCAGACCAGACTATCACAGCCCGGATCATCAACATCCCACCCTGCAGCAGTTTTTTTCAATCCAGCCCAGGTATGCTAAATTGTATCCTTAGACATAAGGATATGGGCGAATTCCAGTGCGCATCCCCCTGGTCTCAGGGTCAGCTTACCAGAAGTTCTCTTTCTCAGACATGGGAGGCCCTTTGAATTCAATGCAACTTAACTTGTTTGCTAAGTTAGAGGAGAAACAAAGTACAGAATTTTGTTTATCATTTTTGAAAGCTCTTCTTTCCTTTTAACTTTATCATGCTCCTCTTTCGTATCTTTTCCTGACAGTAAACAACACTACTTCTGAAACTTGTTCAGTACAGGCTTGGTTGTTGATTTTTTTTTATTGACTGCTCATTTGTTCTCTTCTTGATACTGAATACATAATTCCTGTTACTTTAACCAAAAATGCCTCTTACATATTCTCTCCTCATCTCCAAGAGACTAATTTGGAGGTGTGGCCAGGAATGACCAACAATTAGGGAGTTGGTTTGTTTCTGGTTTGAGCATTTCATAGTATTCTCCATTAGAAGAGTAAATTAGGAGTTTATTTTGCTGGAGAATGTATTGAGTTAATGTGGGAAGAGAATTATGTTTACCTTACGAGCACTGAGTGTACACAGAGGAAGTGGAACATCTGCTTAACACACTAAGTCCAATCTCTAGCAACTTCTGACCTTGGGCTCTTTAGTGTGGGGGTCTGAGCATCACATTATCTGGAAAGCACCAGATCGCCAGGCCTGTGACCCTGGTCAAATATCCTTGACTTGAAATGGTCCCTATTCATATATAAAGCACAATCGGGAGGCCTCTATAACAAATACATTAATAAGCAAAAGTAAATGAAATGGCACCAAAGCATACTTGTGCCTGCTGCTAAAATACTGGCTTAGGCCTCGCCTCCTTCTGAACGTATGTGTTGCTCTCAGCACAATTCTGTCTACTCTTTTCTTCAAAAACTCAGTATTTACTCTTGCTCTACATGTAGTCGCACATTTGGTAGAAGCAAATTCCTGATAAGACCTAAGTTCTTTTATCCGTTTTTAAATTTTTGTAACAATTTCCAAATCTATCTCAGCTTGGAAGACAATACATAAATTAAAGGAGTGTTTTATAGTGAAAGGAATCTGCCTTGATTAACCATGCACAAAATAGACAAGCATGGAATTAACTGGCAAAGAACTGCCATGCATTATTCATTGTTAGGCTGCATATTATCTTAAAGTATTCGCTCTACAACAAACTTTGGATTCTGTGATAGTGATGGGAGAAAAGAGGGAATGGAGATTGATTTATCAGAAGTTCAAAGGATAAACTTGTCTTACCCGGCATAGAGAGGTAGTACAGCATTTAAGGCATTGTCAGACAAGTAGTTAAGGCACAGTTAGCCAATGTTAGACATGCAGTCATAGTTAGATCCCTGGCAGCACCTGGCCGTGTAAGCATCCTGGGAGGCTCTTGAGGCCTCCTCCCATCATCAGTAGCACCACAACATCCTTTGGCCCAAAACAGTGAACTGCCAAGAGATTGGACCCAATAACATTGTAAGGTCCCCAGATCCCCTGAGCACCGCTAGAGAACACATAACCCCAATACTGCTTAGTAGAAGTGAATTAATACATTTTGTGTTAGTGTTAATATAACCATCTTGATATTCTCATATTAAATGGAGAATAATTTATGTGGGATTCATATGGTACCAGAGACTAGGATCATGTCACAGCCACCATTATCTAGAAAGAAGATGACATTGTTTCATGATGCAAGACCAAGAAATCAAATGATTACAGCCAGATCTATTCTGAAAGTTGGAGCAGAATATTTTTAAGATTGAAGTAGACCAGAAATCTATTATAATCTTTTTTAATGTGATAGCAACAGAATAACCAAAACCTCAAGTAATTTTATGGATGGAACTGTTATAAAAATAAAGGGCCAGAGCGATAGCCCAGCAGGTAAAGCATTTGCCTTGCATGCGGCTGGCCTATGCCGGCCTGGGTTCGATCCCTGGCATCCCATATTGTCCCCCAAGCACCGCCAGGTGTAGTTCCTGAGTGCAGAGCCAGGAGTAACCCCTCAGCATCGCCGGGTGTGACCCAAAAAGCAAAATAATAATATAATAATAATAATAATAATAAAAATAAAAAAAGTATTCACAGTTACATTTTGTTGAGTGTAAGAGGTATATCTGAGATTTGGCTCATTGGAAAAATAACTATCTTAAACATGCGGTTCAATTTTCATGACATATTTTCCTGCTACATTGACATCTCTTCCTCAGACCAAACGTTATGCCCTCAAAGTATTTCATATCCTTAGTTAAATGTGAAAGGTAAAAAATCCTGTAGCTGTACCACAGTTTCTTTATACAGCATTGAATGTAGGTAATGGGATATATATATATATAATATATATATATATGATAACCTCTATATGTATGTACTGCCAACCACGATGTGTAAGAGAAGGAAGAGAGATACAGAATGAGAAATGATAGATAGATAGAGAGAGATAGAAAAATAGATAGATGATAGATACATACATACATACATATATACATACATACATATATACATAGATAGATACATAGATAGATACATAGATAGATACATAGATAGATACATAGATAGATACATAGATAGATACTGATATGTAGTAATAGATAATGATAGATACATAGATAAATAGAGATAGAGGGAGAAAGAGGGAGAAGAAGAGAGAGAGAGGGAGAGGGAGAAGTACCTGCCATAGAGGCAGGCTGGGAGCGGGGTAGGGAATCAGGGACATTAGTAGTAGGAAATGTGCATGGTGGAGGGATGGATGCTGGAACACTGTAGGACTGAAACCCAAACATGAGCATCTTTTTAATTGTATATCTCACAGTGGCATAATAAAAAACATTAAAAAATCAAATGACTAAAAAATAATCCTGTGTAGGTGACTGTGAATGATTGACCACTTGTAGTCCTGAATTGCTTGACCACACTATATAAGATTCACTTAAGTGTGGCTCTAACGAAAGGTGAGAAAGGAAATTCCACCATGTGGGGGGAATATTTTTTCGCCATGAATGTATTGCTCATTTCATAGACAAAAAAAAATGGACCGAAAAATAGCTAAAGCTGGTGTTTAGATGATCTAAATTTTGGCAGTGGCAAATATTTGAAAAAACAATGCAATTAGAAAATTGGTAAAGTATTATATCATTGGAACTTTCAAAATGTAAATAAGTGGTCATATTTGAATATTAATGGGAATATTTACCAAGAGGTATAATCTATGCCTGAGGTTTTGAATAAAGTGCATTATTAATAATCTTTATAAAGGTGTCATGGATGTATAAACACAGGGACTATGTGAGAGGGAAGGAGTGTAGGCAGGGGTCAGTATACAAAGGTTACTCTTTGATATGGATATATTTGGTTACTACTACATATGTATCACCAAACTACCTAGGGAAGAATTCAATGCTGGGCCACTAAAATAGCACTGTTCCTCAAGACCAGAGGGAGCCAACTATTTTGAGATAAGATAATTAATTTGATATATTTAATCATGAAGATTAAATAAATCCAGACACACAGCTGCAGCAGCCGCAGCTGCTCTGGGGCCATGCAACAGTCTTAGATAATACTGGAAGTTAGGACCAGGTCCTTCCCAGGATCTTTCACATTTATACGCTGTATACAGTTCTAGTCAGGTTCTAGCCATGGCCCATCATCCCAGTGAGCCTAGCAAGAAGCCAGAGGAACCCCCACACCATTAAGTCAGTCATTCTCAACATCCAGACTCCACAGCTCCTCAGAGCCCCCACCTAAGAGCAAAGCAGATCTCTCCCTGTTGAGGTTCATCAGTAAAGCTTGGAATGAGAGCCTACTATTGAGAGTGTACAAGCTATAAGTCAGAGCCTGGCAAGCTACCCATGTTATAGTTGATATGCCAAAAACCAGTAACAATTATAGACTCATTCCCATGACCTGAACGAATGGTTTGAGACTCTTTGTGTTCCTGGAGAGAGATGAACTTAGGCTACACTTGATCTTGACAGGATGTATGGAGATGTTACTGGTGCCCGCTCGAGCAAATCAATAAACAATGGGAATACAAGTGATACAAGTGATACAAGTGAATCATGAAGATGCCAGTAATTTGTCCTTACTGGAATAGAGTGTTTTTATTGGCTCAAATTTGCCTTCTCTGGTACTGAACAACTTTGCTGACATTTCCTGAATGCTTTGTTTATTATTCAGGCATCCCACACAACAGTGTTGTGACCAATGAATTTATTTAACAGAAAAATTAATGAGGCAATGAACTTACAGCCATACAATTTGTTCCCTGGCTTTATCAGATTGTTCTAGAGGAAGATGGTAAAATGGTGGACAGATGCTTTAGTTATGGGAAAGCTTGAACAATGACTCATTAGCTGAAGAATATACTTTTGAGACAGTCTCTGAATAACTTATTCTTCAAGTTATTCCATCATTTTTGATAGATACTGAGCCAGTTTACAATTTCTGCCTACTGTGAATGGGGCTTCCTTTCTTTCTTAATCCTCATGGGCATTTTCCTCGGAATTTTCTGGATATGGACTATTCTCACTGGTCTGAGGTGATATCTTATTATTTTGATTTGCATTTTCCTGATAATAAGTGAAGATGGACATTTTTTCTTGTGCTTGTTAGTATAAGTTTTATTTCTAGAATTGTCACTTGAGCTCTTCTTACTAAGTTTTATGGAATTGTTTTGTTATTCTTGACATTTGTGAGTTCTTTACATGTGATAGAGGTCACTCATTTGGATAATAGCTTTATGTATGGTGATTAAACATTTCATTGAGTTCATTAGTCTTTGTTTTAGTTGTAATTTCTTTTATTCTGCAAAAGTTTTTTGTTTAATGTAATTCTACTTATTTAATTTGATTTTGTTGCCTTTTCCTATGGAGTTGAATCCCTGAATACATGACAGAAGTTAATATAATGAAACATTTTAACTCTATTTTCATTATTTTACAGATTCATCTCTAACTCTTTAATATAACCTGAATTTACAAGTTTGCAGGGTTTGAGATTGTAATTCAATGTCATTCTTACTTCTGACTCTATTTTCAGACACAGGTCTTTGGGGACAACATGTGGTTCTAGTCTCATTCACATGCAAGGAAAACACCTACCCTCTACCCTCTATACTAGTCTTCTTGCCATATAATATATATATTAGTATAGCAACTACTTTCCTTAGTATGCTATTGGAGATATTTTGGCACCATTAGAGAGATTAATTATATAAATTTAATCTTTAATCTTTTGTTGTAATATATTTAAAGGTAAAATGACACTACCAGGAAAATATTATTTAAAGAGAATGTAAAGGCATAATGAAATTTATATCTTAACAATTTGCAAATAGGTGGGACGGGATTCAGTGGATCAAGGAATAATGCTTCTTTCTAAATAAAGCAGAAGTTTGCTTTTATCATTCTTGATTTAAAGCTCAGTTGTATTTGAAATTGTAAATACGGATTCTGAGTTGATGAAGTACGTGACAAAGGAGAACTTAGTCTTATTAAATTTCTTCCCACCTGGGGGGTCACTTTTCCTCTTTCTTCTACTTTCCAATAAACCTTTTAAAAAACGCTGGAGACGACACTTCCTATCCTCTATTTCCTATGCACTTCAGTCTGGTTTTTCTGGTTTTCTATTAAGTGCCACCCGAGATTTAAAAGCAGAAGAGGGAAAATGCCAAAGAGAGGAGGAGATAGTTATTGAGGCGGGCGCCAAGTTTAAGGTTCAAAGCAGCTACACTGCACTGAGATTGCATACAAGTACTTATTTTTCTTACTGAAGCTTGACCAATTCGACATGAAAATTTAAACATCCTTCCTCTACATTAAAATTAAAATTATTACTTCTCATCAACTTTGCACCGCTCTAAAACTTGGATGTGTTTTGTGTGACCCTGAAATGCACCAAAGCTTGTGATGGCTGATATACGTGCTTCTAAATTGTTTCTCTGTCCTCAAGTCTCTGAAAGCAGAGTATGTACATCAATAGATAGTGCAGTGAACCAAGAATAAAATAAAAGTGAGGAGGAAATCTGTGCGAAGTTTCAAAGATGTAGCACCAGTATCTCTCTTGCTTCAGAGACTTCGCACATACCCTCTCACTGCCTCAGAACTCTCCATCCAATGGCCAGTGCTGTTGCTTTCTCCAGGGCTCAGCGTATATGTCAGTTCTCCAGATTGGCCGTTCAATCTAAATTAACTTTCTCTTTCTCTTGCACAGTATCCATTTTCTTTGCCTTCGGTGCACTAATTACTACTTGAAATGATTTATCTCCATATGTGTGTGCTAGCACGTATCTCCCATATTGAAAATAAACTCTGAAGTAAACTCTAAGAAAGTCATTTTCTTTTCTTTTTTTTTCTCCTTGTTTGGTCACAGCTTTCTATCCAAAGACTAAAAAACAGTAAATATTCAGCAAACATTTGCTAAATGAATAAGCAAGGAAGTGGTTAGTGAAAAGAGAGTTGGAGCAACTAGCAGTAGAAAAAAATTGGGAAAGCTGGCATGTATCTAAAATATCTGTCAATGATGTGAAATAATGATAAAGGTGTGCTTGGTCTTCTGCGAAGCACATTCTTCCGGTGTGAGAAGAGCTGTGGGGTTTGAATATTTCCTGCACAATAGAGAATAGTTAGTGGAGAAAATATTTTACCTGCCTTACCTGTTCTTTCACTTCTATCATGTTTCAATCCAAATAATTATATGTATAATCTTTTATTTTAAGTAATTTCTATATGATATAATATTTTATAAACCTTCAAAGGGACCATTTTTTGTTTTGTGTTAGTATTGTTTACTTTTCAGTCTAGAGCCATCGTTTATTTTTGCTAGCAACGCTATTCATGACACTTAGTTTTCAGTGTGAACAGAGAGCAAGACTGCTCATATTTCAGGAAAATAATGGACTCCCACCAAGCAAGTTTTAATTAATTTACTAAAGTACACTTCTAACGTCTCAACAATCCACAAATTCTTTGATTTCTTTACTAGTAAGTTGGTTTCTCCCCTTGGTGCACTTGTGTAGCTCACTGAGTTGATTTCGGTTGCGCAGTCTCTAGCTGTGGGGCTGTGTAGCCCAGGGTTTCTCTGTCCCTAACGTTCTCTCTGGGGTTCACACAGAAGGGGAATAGATGCCCGAACAGGCTGCTTTCAGGAGAATAACACCACTCCCAAGGGTGAGCTTGAAATTCGTGAGCGCTCTCAACTCCGAGGTTTGCTATGGACATGCTGTCAATACGGTCTTATTACTTTGACCAATACAAGTAAAGAGCTGAACTCACATGTCAAGGATTTATAGTTTATGGCTTGTTTTTTTCTTTTGTGTTTGTTTTTCTGGTGGGAGGAACTGAGAAAAGGGCTTGGAGGAAAAGCTGTAAAGAGGCCAAAGTAATTCAGTCTGTCACTGACAGCAACCAATGACTTTATTTATCCTCACCCGCCTGTTAGACCTAAGTATATACTGTCCTTGAAACTTTTTTGAGTTAAAGTCATGGCAACTGAAGAGTCTTCGGGTATGAATCACCCCTGTGACAAGATAATGCAAGTTCAAAGAGTAAATTTAATACTGTCTAAACAAATTTTGAAGTCAGTTAACAAAACGCCTACTGTTGCAGTGACTGCTGTATCTCAATCGATGTTATTGTAGTCAGGGAACCTGAAGAAATTATGTTTATTTCAATTTGGTCAGTCAGAAAGTTCCAGTAAAATAAAATAAAAATTCTAAAATTTTTATTACATGAGAATTAACAAAGTAAAAATTCAGCCTTATTATTTTATTTCAAGACATTTCAAAGTCAGTTTTACCTGTCTGACTTTTTTCATAATTTCAAAGCTAAAAAGTAGAATATAAAATGTTTGAAGATATTCCCAAAAGTATGTCAGTATACTGATTATACATAAGTTTCAAATTTTTATTTATGAAAAGATACTTACTCTGTTTTTATGGCTTTTAAAAGTGCTGATTTCTCTAAGTGTGAACTGGCTTCAGAAGCTTTGCCCAGTGCCTGCTTTTCAATCCTCTGTAATATACGCCCCGCCCCCTCCGGGGATCCTTCCCCTCTGGTCTCTAGTCACCTCAGATAAAGCAGTATATTACTGTGTGATCTTCAGATAATATTATGACAAAAGTAACCAGACATTGGCTGAATCACTAAAGAATATATTTTACAAAGAATTACTTATCACTTATCAACCACTGTTCATCGATTTGCTTGAGCGGGCACCAGTAATGTCTCCATTTGTCCCTGTCGTGTACAAGTGTAGCCCAATGGTATCTGCCCACTCCAGGAACACAAAGAGCCTCAAACCATTCGTTCAGGTTTTTGATGAAGTCTGACCATCTCGCAGGTGGGCGGCCATGTGGAATTTGATATCCCATGAAATCTAGTCGGTAACAGCTCTAGCCCAGTGGTCATCCCGAAATCACATTATATATCCTGCCCATCTTATTTTCCTCATCTTAGCAAATGAGACAAGATCCTTGATTCTTGATCTTTGACAGAGGTCAGAACTCCAGATTCCTTCTCTAACTTGAGTGAAGCGTGATACTCCAAGTATGACTCTTTCGATTCCTCTTTGGGCTACCCGAATAGCCTTCTTGTCCTGTTTTTGTAGGGCCCAGGTCTCAGAGTTAATATGTCAGTGCAGGAAGAATGGTGGAGTCATAAAGTGCCCAGAGCCGGAGTTCTTCATCTTCTTTACTACTTCCTCAATGTTCTTGAAGGCATTCCATGCCGCTCTCTTCCTCCTGCGCAGCTCAGGTTTTAGGTCATACGTCATGTTGAGTTCTTGACCTAGGTACACATTACTGCTGCATTCAGAGATGTTTGTTCTATTGAGAATGGATGGGGCCTCTGGAACTAGTATGTTTTTCAAGAACATTGTTTTGTTGAGATTCAGCTGTAAACCTACCTTTCCACATTCACAGTGAAGTCAGCCAGCATTTATATATATAATTATTTTATAGATATATAAATATATATAAATGAATATCTAAATGATGAAATAAACAGCACTGAATCTACAGTAATCTCAATTATATTTTGCAGTGACTGGTATTCTGTGGTTTCCTCGAAAGCAAACATACAGACTGGAATGTTTAAAAGAAAGCTGATTAGCTCCTTTAAATTTTCTCAAGCCTCCACTAATGAAACCCAGGAAAATTCAGTTACATTTTTGTATTCTCAGCCAGGAACGGTCTGGCTACAGGGCAGAATATTTTTAAAATGCAGAGGAAATAATCCACCAGCTTAATCTGCACAATGTTTAACACAAATATCCTCTCCATTAACAATATGGTGCAAGAGAGAGGCTGGGGGTCATTAGGAGATCTGCGAATGCCCTGCAATGTGTTTCTACAAGATTAGCCCTTCATGGGAAGATGTATTCATTCTCAGCATGCTTATGTCGGGGTGGCTGGCCTTAATGTTGGAACGTTTCCAGTTTGTCAAGGCAAGCATGCCCAGAGCTATTTTCAAGGCTTGAAATAAAAGAGGAAACTGTGGTAAACCCAAACCATTGTGGCCATTTCTATTCCTCTCTTCTCTTTCCTGTTCTTAGTTTTTTAACCCACTGTATTTTTTTTCCTTCCGAGTAAACAGAGCTGCCCATATGGCGAATTGTGATAATCTTCCTGTCTCTGCTCCCCATCCTTAAATTTGACTTTAGTTTTCATACCTGTGAGCTTCAAGTACTGGAAGAGAGACAGCCATTGTTGGTCAGCAGAGGTTTAAATCACAGCTATATCTTCCAGAGTAAGAATGGGTCAGATATTTTTTATTGTGCTCTATTTGCATGACCAATGTACTCTTTCTCCTGCCCTTTCTCCTTAGCCTGCATTTTTTTCACATAGTACTGCCTTTATGTGACAGTGACCATCATTGTTTAACTGTAAATGTTAGCTATTTCTGACATATTTTATAAAATACATAAGACGAGAAGAGAACGAAAAATTTGCAAAGATGTGACCCAAGTCAAAATTGAATATGCGATGCTGTAGAATCTAGTACATAAGTTTCCCACTGTCGCCATTCTGCAGGATGTTGTCTGTTAGTCTCCAAATCCCAGGCTAAAATTTGACATTTCAGACATTGCTACTCCAGGGAGCATTGCGACCCTGACCTCAAGGTGTCCGGAAAAAGCCAGGACTGTAGAGCTGAGGATTAAACCTTTTCTTTTGCATGTGTTCGTCCAAGGAGCTAGTAAAAATGACAGTTTCAGTCAGTAAATCTGGCCAGGGTCTGAGAAGCTACATTTCTAAGAACTGAAGATATAGTCCTGTTACTGATGCATCCACAAATTTTCTTTTCAGTAGCAAAATCTAAAATTGGCAATTAAAGGATCTTGCCTAGAAGTTAAATTCATTACTTGTATGGATCCTCCTCAAGCACAGGAAGCTGGGAATGACAATGCAATCAGATGTCCATTGAGTGGAAATTCAGACACATGAATGTGGTCATTTTATCGCATAGGAGCAAACTAAGTGCCATTTCATTTTAAGAAAAACTAAACTGCTCCATGTATTTTTAATTGTTCATTTAAAAACAGAGGGGGGCATAGGTTCTCAATGAGAGACCATATAACAGAATCAGTTGTGGAAACCCTAAAATATACAGGCCCCTAGTACTGGTGGATGAGGTATGGGCAGGACTTTGGTATTCAAGTACTTTTCATTTATAAAACTGCGCAAGTAATATTTTAGATGCAATTGGGGGAAATGTACTAAGACAGGTTTGTAAGTACTGTATGAAGGTTTAAATTCCAAATTTGAAGGATGTTTTCAGCCACTGCTACTGCAGATTAATAAAGCAGACTTATAACACCGTTTGTATTTTAATTATATGCTATATAAATTGGTAGTTGCAACAACAGTAAAAAAATAAGTTTTCTTTCCAATCAAAAAATCATTACTTTCTAAAACCTACTGTTAGTATACAAGGGAAAGTCTTCCATTTAGGGAGTCAGCACTACCACTTTTTCATATATAATTCTGATATAAAGTGTGTTAGCCAAAATATTAATTTGACCAGGAACGAGATAGTTGAAAGAAATTAAGTCTGTCAGTGAAGCCTGGAAGGGAAGGAAAAGAAGATTGATAGTGAATGAGGGAGAAGTGAGAGAAACAGGGGAAGAAAAGAAGAGAGGAAAGGAAAAAGATGATTATGGCTCAGAGCACATTGGTAGCGGGTTACCATTGTCACAAACAGCGACTTAATATAAAATTAAATCTCAAATTGAAATTTTAATAATTCATGAATATGATTAAAGTGAATCTTTGTGCAAGTTGCTTGGCCTTACTGAAACTAAGCTTTATAATTTTTAAAATGGAGTAAACAGCTATCTTGCAAGATTATTGTTAAGCTACTGAGTAAAGATATGGAAATATGTTAGCCCAGAGGCTGACTCAGTGTTGCCAATGGGAATGAGAAGAAGGTGCTTAGACTGGCTGAGAAGCAAGAGCTCCCTCGAGACTACACCCAGCTTTGATGGTACTCAGATGGAAACATGGCTACACCCAGCTTTGATGCTACTGAGGATGGAAACATGGCATTTTCTATAGCACTGTTGGTATATACAATGGATTTATATTTTCTTTAATAGCCTCATTATTGAACTGTGGTAATGTTGTGGGTTAAAGATTGTTCATAATGTGTTCAAAATAAATTCATTGTTGTTTTGATTTGTTGCCCCCCCCCACACACATAAACACACACTCAGTGATTTGGCAACACAATGATTAAAGAATTGAGCATTAAATAGAGGCAAAAAGATACACATGACAACCCTTTAATGTATGTTCTGTAATCCATAGTCTGGAGGGGAAGGAAAAGAGAAAGAGAGAGAAAGGTAAAGAAATAAAGAACCTGCCATGGAGGAGGGCTGGGGAGGGGGAGGGAACCGGGGGCGTTGGTGGTGGGAGATGGGCACTGGTGGAGGGATGGGTGCTGCAACACTGTATGACCAAAACCCAAATATGAACTTTTTAATTGTATATCTTTGTAATTGTAAAAATAAAAAAAAAATAATAAAAAAAATTCATAATAATGTCTCTTTTATCTCTCTTACATTGTGGTTGGGAAAATCTCCAATATCTTAAAATATCACTTACTAATTAGGTTATTAGGGTCAAGTTACTAAAGTAGGTGCAGAACTGAAACTACATGAATTAGTTGTCATGCTGTTGTGATTCCCAATGTAACTTAAAAATAAGAAAGTTTCAATATTTCTGGGTGTTGTCACAAAGGCTTTACACAGCTTGTGACTAGTGCTCCCAAGTTGATCCACCTTTCCATGGTTCCTTCTTAACTCTGGACCCCTGAGGCTCCCTTATAGCATTTTTTTAAGACAAATTCCAATTGTAGATTTTTATGCCCATTTAAGCTCTAAGACTTTTCCCATGTTCTTACTATTTTTTAAAAAATTGGCCTGGAACTACCCCATTGTCGTATAATAGTCCATATGTCCTGTTATATGTGAGAGGACAGGAAACTGATTTCCAGGAGATCAGTTAGCAGATGGAATATCCTAGTCTTATTGCCCAACTTCTTACCTAGAATCTTCTATATTTTCCCCTGTAGCTCACCATAGAACTTAAAAATTCTAATCTCTTCTATATCAGTGGCGTTGATCTCTGAATCTCATTCCATAACACACTTGTCTTATCTCTTTAATTCCATGCAGTGAAATTCCTTTTACTATTGTAGTTATGCTAGCTCGGTAGTTACTTTCCATAGAAATGTTTGATTCCGTAGTTCCCACTGTGGATTAAAGTCATAGAGACTTGACTCTAACGTTTAGGAATTGAAAGTTTCTCTTTTCACCTCTTCCCTTTGCTTTGTTTCTGTGACCATCAGATATTATACCCACCTGGCTGTTGTGTTTGCATGCTTGATTGTGGTTCTGAGTTAAGGCTTCACTGAAGCCTTATCTCAGAGGCTTTGCTGTGAACATGCGAGGGATGGGATTGAAGTTGGGACTTAACACACAAACTCACTTGCTTCACACTTGCAAGGTGGATGTTCCACCACTGAGCTATCCATGGGTCCCAAATTAAACATTTTTTATGGCCTGAAAATTGCAAAACTTCCAACAGATGCAAATTACCTACATTGGAATGTTTATCTATAAATACTTGATCACTTGATCACTTGATATCCCATTATTTGTCGATTTGCTCGAGCTGGTGCCAATAGCATTTCCATTTAACCCTATCACGTACCAGTGTGAGCCCAATGGCATCTGGTTGCTTCAGGAATCCGAAGAGACTCAAATCGTTCGTTCAGGGTCTTGAAGAAGTCTGACCATCTTGTAGGTGGGCGGCCACGTGATCTTTTGACATCCCGTGGGATCCAGTCAGTAACGGCTCTAGTCCAGCGGTCATCTCCAATCGCATTACATGTCCAACCCATCTGATTTTCGATGCCTTGGCAAATGAGACAGCGTCCCTGACTCTGAAACAGTGACGGAGGTCGAAGCTCTGGATTCTTTCTTTCACTTGAGTGAGGCATGATATTCCACTTCACTTCCATTCTTTCCCATTCTAATTGTCGCATGATGTTCTCAAGTTGTCATGCTGAAGAGTTTTGGTGAAATGGTATCACCCTGCCAAACCCCTCTTTTGACACCAATGATAACTTCTTTGTAGAATGGTGAGATCCTGGTGGTGAATCCTAATACAGCTCACAAAGGATCTTGATGTATTGGGTTTGAACACCAGGTTTGGCTAGGGCTTCGATGACCGCTTCAGTCTCCACAGAATCAAAGGCTATAAATACAAAATTATGTGTTTTCCAAGCTTAAATTGGAGGAATAAAACCAGACATATTCTGGACATCATCTTAAGGCAATGCCTGCCTTCTCATTTCTTGTAGGAGAAATATTAATAATATAGTCATTTTATTGAATAACAGAGATAACTGTGTTATATGGTATTATGAGCAAATTGACATATTAGTCCTATATTTTACATTGAATATCATTTTTCATTGAGCTCCTGCTATGGGGGCAGGCTTCAGGGTATGTGGGTAAATTGAAGATAACAGTAGTGGGAAGGTGCAATGTTGGTGGGATTAGTGATGATATGTTGAATATAACAAATCACCATGAACAAACTTATAACTTCATTTATATAAGGTGAGATGGGAAAATAAAATAAAAAGTAAAAAACAAAGAAAAGAAAATTATGTTCAGTATTTTGGTCAAGATATTTTTTACAAACACTTAAGATAAGTTAATTAGCCATGAGTTTATTCTTGAGTTTATTCCTATAAATTAGGAGTAGGAGGTCATTATGACAATAAAACTAGAGTATTTTCTCAAAATCAGTTAGATATGTAAAAGAGTGACGATGTTTTGATTTGGATTATTATGAATAATGTGAATTTAACTGAAAAGGAATATTTTGTCTAGGTTTTGAAATGCTTCAACTGCCGTGCAAATATTTCTGTAGACTCTGGGGAGTCATTTAGCATTACTGAGAAGAAAGGGATAATAAAAATTATGCACCAAAAAATTGATCCATTGACCTCATGACTATTTGTAGAAAAAGAAAATTCATGTAGTAAGAAAAAGTAAATGAATATTATGAAAAATAATCTGAGTGCTAATTCATTTTCATTTTGCAAAGCATTAGAAAGGTCTAGTACTGACTCAGAAAAAGAATGTAACTGAACTAGTAAACACTTGAGAAGGATGGTGATAAGGTACATTTATTGCATCTTTATTGGGAACAATTTGAAAAATCACTTATTAACTGCTACTAATAAAAATTCATGACAGTATATGAATTAAGACTATGTCAAACTGCCATAAACAGAACTCACAACTAATCTAATAGTGTAAACTGGTAGCAACTAAATGTTTTTAAGAGGAAGAACGTAGAGGCAAGAGAGAAGTCATTCACAATAGCCAGAATCCGGAAGCAACCAGAGTGCCGGAGAATCGATGACTGGATAAAAAGCTTTGGTATATCAACACGATGGAATTCTATGCAGCTGTTAGGAAAAATGAAGTTATAAATTTTGCCTAGAAATGGATGGACATGGAGAAGATTATGTTGAGCGAAATTAGCCAGAAGGAGAGAGACAGATACAGAATGACTGCATTTATTTGCATAACATAAATATATATGTACATATTATGATACCAATATCCAAGGTCAAGTGAAACATATATCAGGAGGTCTTGTCAAAGGTGGAAATTATCACAGACGTATGGGAGTCAGAGGCTAGGTAAGACAGAAAATGGAACAGTGTGCTAACAATTGTCGAGGGTACCTATGCCAACCTAGAACTGAGCATTAAATAGAGGCAAAAGGATACACATGACAACCCTTTAATGTATGTTCTGCAATCCATAGTCTGAGGGGAAGGAAAAGAGAAAGAGAGAGAAAAGGAAAGAAATAAAGAACCTGCCATGGAGGAGGGTTGGGGGAGGGGGAGGGAACCAGGGACGTTGGTGGTGGGAGATGGGCACTGGTGGCGGGATGGGTGCTGGAACACTGTATGACCAAAACCCAAATCACTATCACTATCACTATCTTCCCGTTAATCATCTATTTGCTAGAGCGGGCACCAGTAATATCTCCTAATGTCCTGTCTCATGCTAGTAGAACCCAAAGGTATCTGCTTGCTCCAGGAACATAAAGAGCCTCAAACAATTATATTAGGTCAAGGGAATGACCTAATACAAATGTTACTGGTATTTGGCATATCAAATACTACACGAGCAGCTTGCCAAGCTTGCCATGTGGGTGGCATACTATTGTTGTCACCTCTAAATAAAGCATTTATTGATAAATTGGGCTGTGATAGTCTGGTCTGCTGGGTGGAGCCTCACGAGCAGCTGGGCACAGGGGAGCAAGTAACAGCTCTGCCCCATAGCTGAGAGTCTCTGGTTCAGCATACCTGGGCCGGATTGAAAAAAAAAACTGCTGCAGGGTGGCTGTGGATGATCCGGGCTGTGATAGTCTGGTCTGCTGGGTGAAGTTGTGGCGAGAGAGAAGTCCGGATGTAGAAAATGGCGAGCCCCATGAAGTAGGGGAGGGTGGTCTGGCTTGTTGTGAGGTTCTGCTGGGGTGGCAGGCCAGGGCTAAAACCCACCATGCCTCCCAGGCGCCTCACGAGCAGCTGGGCACAGGGAGAGCAAGTAGCAGCTCTGCCCCATATCCGAACTTTTTAATTGTATATCTTTGTAATTGTAAAAATAAAAAATTAAAAAAAAAACAAAGCACAAAAGGTATATTTTGCATATGAGAGCCCAGGGTTCAGTCCCTAGCACATGGTCCCCATCATGGATGTTACATGGTTTGCTTTATAAGGGATCAGTGTGTCAAAGAAACAAGCTAAAAATTTACATTCAGGCATTCTGGTTTCAGAGTAGCGGGGGCTCACTTTCATTCTTAGGCAGACAGATGGTAGTCATCCCCTTTTCTGCGAGGCAATTGCAAGGGTATTTGCAATAGGGTCAAGAATTTTTCTACAACAGAATATTTATTCAGTTAATTAAATTTCTTATTTAACTAATGAAATTTGTTCAACTCGTATTGATTTTGGGGTTCTGGGTACACTTGGTGGTGCTCAGGGTTTATTAATGTCTTTGTATCCAGGGATTACTCTTGGCTTGTGCTCAAGGATTACTCCTGACGGCACTCAGGGGACCATAAGTGGTACTGGGGATTGAACCCAGGTTGTCTGTGCATGGCAAACTGTACTGTCATATAAAATGCAACTGTATTTTTGAACAAAAGAACTTTTAATCTGCTAACAAATATTAAAATTAAGTAAATTGATGCCTCAAATTTCTACAAAGCACTTTATAAGAATGGCTTTGTTTTTGTATTAAAACTTAAATGGTTTGTGGTTATCACTTGACTGCCTTGGCCATAGGAAAGTCCCCTCTATGGATTTATTTTTATGTGTTGCATTATTTTTTGAAGTATAAGAGATTCCATCCAAATTTCTTTTAAGGGAGGTGGAAAATTGAAGTGTGGGGATATGATCACTAGCAATAGTGTTGAAATTTTGACCTCAGATGTAAGTTGAACAACTGTGTATTTGGCAGGAGAGTATGTGAGGGACAGTTCAATCTGTTTTCAGGGATGTTAATCAGCGGCAATTAGGGGAAGACTTGGTCAGGAGTAATTTGTTACCTGAACCAAAGTGGAAGAAAATACGCACCATGTCCGGTGCAAACATATTTTATGAAGCAAATGTTTAGGATCGGGCACTGGGGAGTTAGAGGATGCTCCAAGTTGTTCATCTCCTGGATAAGATGAACTACTTTATTCTTTATTGCCCATGCATATCCCTTCTTTATATGCCTTTGTTCCTTATATGCCTGGCTTATATTCTGTTCCCTGTTCTGAGCTTGTATCCCTGTATCTGACAGCAGATTTTCTGGCCTTCTCGACCTTGTTTCAGCATTAAAATGTCAATCATGTACTTTTTATGGTAAGCAGATAGATAGAAAAAGATTATTTAACTAGTTATTTAATAAATAATGTTATTAATCATTCCATGACACAAATCTATATAAATCAAGGAAGTGAAAAATACTTTTGAAATATTATAAATTTTCAAATAAATATAAATATTCGCCACATTTAAGATTCTATATTGCATCTTGTTGGAAGTGTTAGAAAGATACAAGTACCTGGAACATTGCATTTGATCAGCTCCTGGTCTAAACATGAGATAGGATTCTTAATTAAAAACCATTACTCAGATTTTACTCATTTAAATTTAAGCTGGAAATAAGTATAAAAGTAAATAGATAAAACTAAAGGAAGTAGTGAAATAGAAATAAGTTAAAAAAAAGTATTAATCTTAATGGTTGTTTTTTAAAAAAATCAAATTCATAAATATTTATATAATCATAAGGAAAACATAAATTAACATTATCATTAATAAACAATATCACTATAAATTACATAAATGACAAATGGTAATAATAAAAATTATAAGCAACTTTATGTCAGTAAATTATACATAAATGGGAAAATTTCTTAAATAGCCACTAGAAAGTTACTTAATAAAAATTACATATCCTGAATTGTGCTATTTGAGTTTGTGTTTGAAATCTAAATTAAGGAAGAAAATTCAAACTTAATCAAACTTAATGAAGCTTCAGACTTCCATAATTTTTTCTTGGGGAGAAGGGGCTCAGGAGGTCACAACTGTCTGTACACAGGGTAGCTTCTGTCTCTGAACTTAGCTGCCCTTTCTGGCACCCTCAGTGTACTATATGGAGCTCCGAGTTTTGAAACCCGGTCAACCATAGCAAGGCAATACTGTACCCTGTACTACTAACCACTGTACTACTGCTCTGGCTGTCATTAGTCGGTTACACTACTTACATAAAAGAAGGTGATACTTATTCTGAAAAAAAAATCTTATTTTTAAAGGCTAAAAAGGATATTTACATAATATGTTTCATAATAATTCTGTGGTGCTAGCATCATTTTGGAGCTAAATCCTAATGGATCACAGTAAAATTATGTAATTAGATCACTCGTCAACTTAGAAAATACTGGAAAAATTTAGCAGATTGAACAAATAAAGAATACTATAAGAGGATAACTCCAAGTGGGAATTATTCTGGCTAGCCAGAATTGATTAAAATCAAAATTAAAATTATGTAATCACATACAATAAAGACAGATAGAACCACCTATCCTCTCAATGAAATATCATTTCATAAAATACAGCATTTATTTATAATAGATATGTTCATCTGAATAGAAGTAGAAAGGAAATTCCTTATCCTGATAAAGGACATCTACAAAAACTAAATCTACAGCTAGCATTCCACTTAATTATTAGAAAAGCTAAATCTTCAGTACACTCTTCACAATAAAATTTTAGCTTAACTTGGAACATAGACCTTAATCTATAAAATTTTCAGGGGGAAAACAGGAGGGAATATTTTTTATGTCAAGTTAAAAAGTTTTTACATATAACATAAGAGCATAATCCACGTGAATCACAAAGTAATATACTAGAACACATCAGAATCAAAAATTTTTACACTTTCAAAGTAAAAATGAGAGAATTAAATGGGCTGTGAGTATGAGGTATTTGCAGTCCATGTATTTGATAAAATGCTTATATCTGGAATTTGTGAAAAACTCAGAATTCAGCAAGAAAATAAAGACCAAGTTTTAAAAACTGTAAAATATATTTCAAATGACTATACCTGAAAATACAAAAAATGACATATCGGATAAAATATGCTCAACAGTAGTTGATCAATAGAAACTAAATTTTTTTAATTTTTTTTATTTTTACAATTACAAAGATATACAATTAAAAAGTTCATATTTGGGTTTTGGACATACAGTGTTCCAGCACCCATCCCGCCACTGGTGCCCATCTCCCACCACCAACGTCCCCAGTTCCCTCCCCCTCCCCCAGCCCTGCTCCATGGAAGGTTCTTTATTTCTTTCCTTTTCTCTCTCTTTCTCTTTTCCTTCCCTCCAGACTATGGATTACAGATAATACATTAAAGGGTTGTCATGTGTATCTTTTTGCCTCTATTTAATGCTCAGTTCTAGGTTGGCATTAGTACCCTAGACAATTGTTAGCACACTATTCCATTTTCTGTCTTACCTAGCCTCTGACTCCCACACGTTTGTGATAATTTCCACCTTTGACAAGACCTCCTGATATATGTTTCACTTGACCTTGGATATTGGTATCTTAATATGTACATATATATTTATGTTATGCAGATAAATGCAGTCATTCTGTTTCTGTCTCTCTCCTTCTGGCTAATTTCGCTCAACATAATCTTCTCCATGTCCATCCATTTATAGGAAAATTTTATAACTTCATTTGACCTAATAGCTGCATAGTATTCCATTGTGTAGATGTACCAAAGCTTCTTTATCCAGTCATCGATTTTCAGGCACTCTGGTTGCTTCCAGATTCTGGCTATTGTGAATAATGCTGCTATGAACATAAAAGTAGGGATGGTGTTTCCGCTGCGTATTTTTGGTTTCCCAGAGTAGATTCCCAGGAGTGGTATGGCTGGGTCAAATGGGAGTTCAATTTCTAGTCTTTGGAGGAATGTCCATATTGTTTTCCAGAAAGGCTGTACCAGCTGGCATTCCCACCAACAATGGATGATTGTCCCCTTTTCCCCACATCCACGCCAGCACTTGTTGTTCTTGCTCTTTTGAATATGTGCCATTCTCTGTGGTGTAAAGTGGTATCTCATTGTTGTTTTGATTTGCATCTCTCTGATGACCAGTGATGATGAGCATTTTTTTCATATGTTTTTTGGCCATTCGAATTTCTTCCTTGCTGAAGTTTCTGTTCATTTCTTCTCCCCATTTTTTGATGGGGTTGTTTGTTTTCTTCTTGTAAAGTTCTACCAGTGCCTGATATATCCTGGATATTAACCCCTTATCAGATGGGTATTGGGTGAATATTCTTTCCCATTTGGTGGACTGCTTTTGTATCTTAGCCACTGTTTCTTTTGAGGTGCAGAAGCTTTTTTAGTCTCTGGTAGTCCCATATGTTTATCTTTTCTTCTAGTTGCTTTGTTAGTGATGTTTCACCTTTGAAGATGCCTTTAGCTTCAATGTCGTGGAGGGTTTTTCCTATATTTTCTTCAATGTACTTTATGGATTCAAGTCTGATATTCAGATCTCTAATCCATTTTGATCTGATTTTTTGTGCATGGTGTTAGACACAGGTCCAAATTCATTTTTTTACATGTCGCTGCCCAGTTTTCCCAACACCACTTGTTGAAGAGGCTTTCCTTACTCCATTTTGGACTCCTTGCACCTTTATCAAAGATTAAATGATCATGTGTTTGAGGTTGGGTGTCAGGATACTCAATTCTATTCCATAGGTCCACAGGTCTGTTTTTATTCCAATACCATGCTGTTTTAATTACTATTGCTTGTAGTACAGTTTGAGTTGGGAAAGGTGATGCCTCCCATCTTCTTTTTCCCGAGAATTGCTTTTAGCTATCCTTGGGGGTTTATTGTTCCATACAAATTTCAGGAGTGTTTGGTCAATTTCTTTGAAGAATGTCATGGGTATCCTTATAGGGACTGCATTGAATCTGTACAGAGCTCTAGGGAGTATTACCATTTTGACAATGTTGATTCTCCCCATCCATGAGCAGGGAATATGTTTCCATTTCCTTGTGTCCTCTTTTATCTCTTGGAGCAGTGTCTTGTAGTTTTCTTTGTACCGGTCCTTTACTCACTTGGGTAAGTTGATTCCTAGGTATTTGATTTTCTGTGGCACAATTGTGAATGGAATTGTTTCCTTAATATCCCTTTCTTCTCTTTCGTTATTTGTATATAGGAAAGCCACCGACTTTTGGGTGTTGAGTTTGTATCCTGCCACTCTACTATATGCATCTACTGTTTCTAGGAGTTTTTTGGTAGAGAGTTTAGGGTTCTCTAGGTATAATATCATGTCATCTGCAAATAATGATAGCTTGACTTCTTCCTTGCCTATCTGGATGCCCTTGATGTCCTTTTCTTCTCTGATTGCTACGGCAAGTACTTCCATTACTATATTGAATAAAAGGGGTGAGAGTGGGCAACCTTGTCTTGTCCCTGATCTCAGGGGGAAGGCTTTCAACTTTTCCCCATTGAGAATGATGCTCGCTGTGGGCTTTTGGTAGATGGCTGTAACTATCTTGAGGAAAGTCCCTTCAATTCCCATATTCTGGAGGGTTTTAATCATGAACAGGTGCTGGATCTTACCAAATGCTTTCTCTGCGTCTATTGATAGGATCATATGGTTTTTATTTTTCTTTTTATTGATATGATGTATTATGTTGATTGACTTGCGAATGTTGAACCATCCTTGCATTCCCGGGATGAATCCTACTTGGTCATGATGTATAATCTTCTTGATGAGTCTTTGGATTCTGTTTGCTAGTATTTTGTTGAAGATCTTAGCATCCGTGTTCATCAGGGATATTGGTCTGTAGTTTTCTTTCTTTGTGTTGTCTCTCCCTGCTTTGGGTATCAGGGTGATATGTGCCTCATAGAAGCTGTTTGGGAGTGTTTCTGTTTCTTCTATTTCCTGGAAGAGCTTAAAAAGGACTGGCAGTAGGTCCTCCTTAAAGGTTTGGTACAGTTCACTAGTGAATCCGTCTGGACCTGGGCTTTTGTGTTTGGGCAGACTTTTAATTACTGTTTCTATTTCCTCAATGGTGGTAGGCTTATTCAGGTATTGGAGGTCTTCTTGTTTCAGCCATGGGAGGTTATAGGACTTCAGGAATTGATCCATTTCTTCTAGATTCTCATGTTTCACGGCATACAGGCTCTCAAAGCAATCTCTGATGATCTTTTGGATTTCTATGGTTTCTGTTGTGATGTCACCCTTTTTATTTCTGATTCTGTTTATTTGGGTTCTCTCTTTCCCTGTCCTTACAAGTCTTGCCAATGGTTTGTCAATCTTGTTTAACTTTTCATAAAACCAGCTCTTGGTTTCATTAATCTTTTGGATTTTTTTTTTGGTTTCCAACTCATTCATTTCCTCTCTAAGTTTTATTATTTCCTTTTTCTCTGCCTGGGCTGGGCTCCTTTTTTTGGTCTTTTTCTAATGTCTTCAGCTGTGTAGTCAGGTTATTTATGTGGGCCCTTTCTTGTTTCCTGATGTATGCTTGCAGAGCTATAAACTTCCCTCTTAACACGGCTTTTTGCCATGTCCCACAAGTTCTTATAGTTGGTGTCTTCATTTTCATTTGTTTCCAGAAATCTTTGGATTTCCTGTTTGATTTCTTCTATGACCCATTTGTTGTTCAGGAGTGAGCTGTTCAGTTTCCAGGTGTTTGGTTTGACTCCCTGTTTCTGTGTACGGTTAACTTCCATTTTTCAGTGCATCATGGTCTGAAAAGATAGCTGACACAATTTCAATCTTTTTTATTTTATTGAGGTATGCTTTGTGGCTCAGCATGTGGTCTATCTTGGAGAATGTTCCATGTGCACTAGAGAAAAATGTGTATTCAGCTTTTTTGGCATGAAAAGCCCTGTATATATCTACTAGCTCTGTTTCTTCCATTTCTTCCTTCAGGGCCAATATTTCCTTGGTGAGTTTCAGTCTTGTTGATCTATCCACCGTTGATAGAGCAGTGTTGAAGTCTCCAACTATTATTGTGCTACTGTTAATGTCTTCTTTGAGGTCTCTTAGCAGTTGTTTTATATATTTTGCTGGCCCCTCGTTGGGTGCATATATGTTTAGTAGTGTAATTTCTTCCTGGTGTACATACCCTTAACTAATAAGAAATGGCCTTCATTGTCCCTTCTAACCTTTTTTCAGCCTGAAGTCTATATTATCTGATACTAATATGGCCACACCAGCCTTTTTGGAGGAGTTGTTTGCATGGAGAATGGTCTTCCACCCTTTGATTTTGAGTCTGTGTTTGTTCTGATTATTCAGATGCGTTTCTTGTAGACAGCAGAATGTTGGGTTCAATTTTTTAATCCATTTTTGTTACTCTGTGTCTCTTAATTGGTGCATTTAGACCATTGACATTGAGAGAGATTATTGTCATGGGATTTTGTGTCATCTTTCTGTTTGTGCTTGTTGTGCTTATGGGTTTGGTCGTATTACAGTAGACCCTTCAGTCCTTCTTTTAAGGTTGGTTTTGAGTCCATGAAGTTCCTGAGTTGTTGCTTATCCATGAAGTTGTGTATCTTTCCTTCATATCTGAATGTGAGTCTGGCCGGGTAAAGAATTCTTGGTGAGGCCTGCAGTTCATTGAGTCTTTTCACAATATCCCACCATTGTTTTCGGGCTCGGAGTGTTTCATTGGAGAAGTCTGCTGTAAATCTAGAGATCTTCCTTTGTATGTGATTCCCTTCTTTGATCTTGCTGCTTTCAGTATTCTATCTCTATCTATAGTTTTTGTCATTTTTATTAAGATGTGTCTTGGAGTATTCTTGTTGGGGTTTCTTTTTAGCTGGTATCCTATCGGGCCCCCTGGATCTTGAGGCAAGTGTTCTTTAGATCTGGGAACTTCTCAGCAATGATGGCTTTGACAGTTTCTTCTTCATCAGGGTTTTCTTCTTGGCCTTCTGGGACCCCAATGATCCGTATGTTGTTTCTTCTGGCTTCATCCCGATTATCTCTTGTTGTCTGTTCAGTAATTGTGAGTCTTTTTTTCTATCTTCTGGTTTTGTGTAGCGAATCTTTGGAACTCGTCCTCGAGATCACTAATTCTTTCTTCAGTAGCTATTATTCTGCTATTCTGGCTTTCCATTGTGTTTTTCATTTCATTTACCTCATTTTTAATAACTGTCATTTCCATTTGCATTTTCCTCACTTCTTCTATCATGTCCTCTTGTATTGTATTGAGTTTGCATTCCATTGCTTCTTTGAATTCCTTATGAATTCTTAACATTTCTTTCCGAAATTCCTTATCAGAGTGGTTATACAACTCTTTGGTATTGCTTGGCTCATCTGGACTAGTGATTTCACTCACAGAGCTTGATGGAATTTTGCGTTGCTTTACCATTATGACTATTGTGGGTTGCAAATATAGGGTCTTGGGGGACTAGATAGTACAGTTAGTAGGTGTCTGATCTGTCTGCAGAGTTAAGGTTGGTAGCAAGGAGGTAGGAACCAAGGTTTACTGGTACCTCATGCAAGATATGTAGTAAGAGGGGTCTGCAGACGGCGCTGCGCGTCCGTGCGGTTTTGAGTTTTGGGATGTTCTAGGAGCGCGCAGGGCCCAAAGGCTCAAGGTGAAACCAAGGCAGTTTGCCTTGGTTCCCGTTGATGGAGTTTCCGCTCTTCCCTGGGGCAACTTGGGTCCGCGGAGATGCAGGGGTCACGCACACACCTGTGGGGGAGGCTGGCACGGGGGGGGCTAGAAACTAAATTTTTAACTAGGTAGTAATGCATGTCATTCAGCAGAAGTGGATTTGAGAGGAGTAGCACATGCCAAAGCTGCCAGAGAACTGAACTTCTCATACATGGCAGAAAATATGTTCAGTCGTGAAAACCTTCAAGAGCAGTATTCCCTATCTTAAAGAGTTCAGTGTATGGCCAAGTATGTGCTGCTTGGGAATGTAACACAGTGATGATCTTGTTGACATCTAATCCCAGAAACTACCAATAGACACATGTTTAATGTCGCCAATCACATGAACCAGGTATTGTACTCCTGAGTATGAATAAACAATAATTTAAAGCATGTATTCTAGCAAGATTTTGTGTTCTTTAAAAGCTGGTAGCATTCATAAACTATAAGCCACATGGTTCTCATCAGTTGAAGAAAGCATAAACTAACAACCAATCCTATTACAGCCATATGCTGAAACTGTATACTGTTTTAAAGAGAGAAGCAAGAAGCTATTACACATGTCACAACATGGGTCAATCTTGAGCTTCTACATTGTATAAAAGAAATAGGACACAAAATGTACATGAAGTATGATTTCATTTACATAAACTCAAGAAAATGTAATTCAAGTCTACAATGTCATAAAGCAGGTTACCATTCCATGGGAATAAGGTAGAAAAGACACTGCATATATTTATTTAAATTGGTTGTGGTGACAGTTTAACAGTGGATAAACAGTAAACATATATCATATTGCGTGCCTTGAATATATGTGGATTGTTATATAATTTATAACTCAATAAGACTTGTTTGTAAATGAAACTCATAAAATGTTTTTTTCATAATGTGAAGAGAAACTAGTTTTGTAAAGACTATGGAGTTATTACACTTCAGGTACAGATTCCAGGAGGTATGCTTGAGTACTTGTAGTAATAGGACAAGTTGAGATTTCTTCTTTCTGAAGCGGTAAATGTATTCAACATTTTAGGGATTATTTTTTAGAGCAGATACACTGGAAGATGCAGCAGAAGCCGGGAAAAGCATTCGGACCGCCCGCCTCTCCTTCACCAACTATAAGTCCAAGATGACTGCCCTCCGACGCCCTGATGGATCTATCACATCTTACAGAAAGGCAATGGAGAAGATTATCCATGATTCTACTCAGATCTCTTTGATAGCCATGTCCACCTGCCTACATACCAAATTCCACAGGATGGATATGTTATTCCCAATGTTCTCCCTTCTGAAATCCGACATGCCATTTCATCGGTAAAGAAGGGAACAGCACCTAACCTCTGACTCCTACACGTTTGTGATAATTTCCACCTTTGACAAGACCTCCTGATATATGTTTCACTTGACCTTGGATATTGGTATCATAATATGTACATATATATTTATGCCATGCAAATAAATGCAGTCATTCTGTATCTGTCTCTCTCCTTCTTGGCTAATTTCGCTCAATATAATCTTCTCCATGTCCATCCATTTATAGGCAAATTTTATAACTTCATTTTTCCTAACAGCTGCATAGTATTCCATTGTGTAGATGTACCAAAGCTTCTTTATCCAGTCATCGATTTTCGGGCACTCTGGTTGCTTCCAGATTCTGGCTATTGTGAATAATGCTGCTATGAACATAAAAGTAGGGATGGTGTCTTGCGTATATTTTTGGTTTCCCAGAGTAGATTCCCAGGAGTGGTATGGCTGGGTCAAATGGGAGTTCAATTTCTAGTCTTTGGAGGAAAGTCCATATTGTTTTCCAGAAAGGCTGTACCAGCCAGCATTCCCACCAACAATGGATGAGTGTCCCCTTTTCCCCACATCTGTAATCCATAGTCTGGAAGGGAAGGAAAAGAGAAAGAGAGAGAAAGGGAAAGAAATAAAGAACCTGCCATGGAGGTGGGCTTGGGAAGAGGGGAGGGAACCGGGGATGTGGTGGTGGGAGATGGGCACTGGTGGAGGGACGGGTGCTGGAACACTGTATGACCAAAACCCAAACATGAACTTTTTTAATTGTATATCTTTTTATTTGTATATCTCACGGTGGTATAATAAAATACTTAAAAAAAAGAAGGGAACAGCACCAAGGCCAGACAAAATCAGACCCGAACACCTGAAGAATCTGCCGTCGGTACTCATCAATACACTAGCTCGGCTCTTCACACTCTAACTGTCGAATGCAAGTTACCCTCCCAATGGAAAACCAGCAGGGCAGTTCTACTGTTCAAGAAGGAAGACATTCACAACATCGGCAACTATCACCCCATCTGCCTGTTGTCCGTCATCTACAAACTGTTTACATGAGTCATCCTGAACAGGATTAGCAGAACACTAGATGAAGGACAACCATGCGAGCAAGCTGGCTTCCCGAAAGGATTCAGCACAATTGACCATATCCACACGGTAACCAAGCTCATTGAGGTTTGTAGGGAGTACAGGATGCCGCTCTGTCTCACGTTCATTGATTTAAAGAAAGCCTTTGATTCTGTGGAGACTGAAGCAGTCATCGAAGCCCTAGCCAAACAGGGTGTTCAAACCCAATACATCAAGATCCTTCGTGAGCTGTATTACGGATTCACCCCCAGGATCTCACCATTCTACAAAGAAGTGATCATTGATGTCAAAAGAGGGGTTCGACAGGGTGATACCATTTCACCAAAACTCTTCAGTGCCACCCTCGAGAACATCATGCAACAATTAGAATGGGAAGGAATGGGAGTGAAGATAGATGGTCGGCAACTACACCACCTCTGCTTCGCTGATAACATTGTTCTAATAACACCAAACATGAGCCAAGCGGCACAAATGCTGACTGACTTCGGCTGAGAATGTCGAAAGATAGGTCTACAAATGAATCTGAAGAAAACTATGTTCATGAAAAATGAAATGAACTAGTTCCTGAGGCCCCATTCACTCTCAATGGAACAAACATCTCTGAATGCAGCAGTTATGTGTACCTAGGTCGAGAAGTCAACATGATGAATGACCTAAAACCTGAGCTGCGCAGGAGGAAGAGAGCGGTATGGAATGCCTTCAAAGGCATTGAAGAAATAGCTAAAAAGGACAAAGAACCTCCGGCTCCGGGCACTTCTCTTTGACTCCACCATTCTCCCTGCATTAACATACGCCACAGAGACCTGGGCCCCTACGAAAGCAGCATGAGAATGTTATTCGGGTCTCCCAAAGAGGAATCAAAAGAACTATGGTTGGAATATCATGCCTCACTCAAGTGAGAGAAGGAATCGGAGTTCTGACCTCCGTCGCTATTCCAGAATCAGGGATGCTGTCTCTTTTGCCAAGGCATCGAAATTCAGATGGTCTGGACATGTAATGCGATTTGGAGATGACCGCTGGACTAAAGCCTTTACCGACTGGATCCCACGGAATGTCAAAAGATCACGTGGTGTCTAAAGACCACCTACAAGATGGTCAGATTTCCTTGTAAAGACCCTAAAGGAACGGTTTGAGGCTCTTCATATCCTGAATCAACCAGATGCCATTGGGCTACATTGGCACGTGATAGGGTCCAATGGAAATATTACTGGTGCCTGCTCAAGCAAATCGATGAATAACGGGATTCAAGTGATCAAGTGATCAAGAAGGGATTATTTTAGATTACAGTATCATAATGCCTTTATCATAGGGGCAAATATAAATTACCCATAGATTTGTGAGAAAAGGTATAAAGAAAACAGAGTATTTTGGATTATTTCTTCCAGTTACATGTCTTTACTTCTATCTCTCTCTCTCTCTCTCTCTCTCTCTCTCTCTCTCTCTCGGGCAGTTTTATATAAGGTTAGTAGTTTCCTACTGCGAACATCTTAAAAGTTTACTGAAGCAAGCAGAAATCTACTTCTGTTGTAAACATTGTCATTGACTTCTATTTAATCATATCCTTCAATCTGGCTATTTCTTTTTCACAACAGCGCCATAAGTGTGGGTATACAATACTTTCGAAATGCTTTATTTAAAAATAAATGAAGACACTATGATTTAAAATACTGTTAATGGTAGGGTTTCATGCATACGATATAAATATCGCAGCTTTCCCAGAGACTGGAATTTTCATCTGCATTCACTGCCATTGTCTGTTTCCCTTCCTCTCGTTTCCCCTCTTCTCCTCTGTGCTACATTCTTTAGACAAGTTCCCGGTTCTGTTGTTTTGGGAACTTCCTGCTTTCTTCCTCTGTCTCTGTATGTCCCCCATGAAGGAGCTCATTGTCTCCTCTCCTGACAAACCTCACTTGGTATGAAACTCTGTATTTATCCATGTGGCAGCAAACGGCATGATTTTTTTTAAAAACAGCCAAGCCTGGGACCTGAGCAATAGCACAATTTGGAGAATATTTGCCTTGCACATGGTCAGCCTGTGCTTGATCTCTGGCATCTCATATGGTCCTCCAAGCACCACTAGGGAGTGATTTCTGGTGCTCAGGAGTAACCCCCTGAGCATCGCTGGCTGTGAACCAAAAAGCAAACTAAGTAAATAGATAGATAAAATGACAGAAGTAATCTGTTTTTGTGTGTATACAGACATATGCACATACGTAGATATATATTTTATACATTTATGTGTGTATAAAACTGCAGTTTCTTTATAGAGTGATTTGTTCTTGAACACTTGATTGTTTTCAGATTTCATCTCTCGTGATTAGTATTGCAATCAGTGAAGATAGAAGTACAAATATTTTTTCTGATAGTTGTTTGGACCCTTGGCGGAGTTAGCAAGCAGTGGTATTTCTGGGTTATATGGAAGTTCAATTATTAATTTTACATGTGTTAATATTGTTTCAAAAAGGTTAAATAAGTTGATATGACCACCAGCAGTGTAGAGTATGAATGTGCCTTTTTCTCCTCAAACATGCAAAAGTGGTTCATTAATTCTTTATATCAGTCTCACTGGTATGAGATGTATCTCAGATTGTTTTATTTTGCATTTCTCTTATGGTTGGTGATGCAGAGAAATTTTTCATATCTTTTTGCCATTTGTATGTCTCCTATGAGCAAGTTTCTGTTCCTTTCTTTTCACCATATTTTGGATAAGGTTGATATTTTGTCACTTGTCACTTGACTTCCTGTTGTTTATCAATTTGCTTCTGTGGGCCCCAGTAATGTCTCCATGCATGGTCGATTACTTTCACTTGATCACCTGATCACTTGACATCCCATTATTCGTCAATTTGCTTGAGTGGGTGCCAGTAACGTTTCCATTTGTCCCTGTCGTGTGTCCATGTAGCTCAATGCCATCTGCTTGCTCCAGGAATACGAAGAGTCTCAAACTGTTCATTCAGTCTTGACGAAGAAATTGACCATCTTGATGGTAGGCGGCCACTTAATCTTTTGACATCCTGTGGGATCCAGTAGGTAACGGCTCTAGTCCAGCAGTCATCTCCAAATCATATTACATATTGATTGTTTTACTCTTAAAATTACACTGCAGAAGAAATGGTGACTATAATAAAGATACCCCACAGACTATGAGACGATATATCCTCATCACTCAACTTACAAATGGTTGACATCCAATATATATGAAGCGTTTGTAAAACTGATTAGAACATTTCAGACGGCTTTGGGGGGTTGGGTTTGGACACACACCCATCAATTTTCAGGGTTTACTCCTTGCTCTCCTCAGGGATAACTCTATGGGATCTCAGGGATCAAGCTTGGTGCGTCATATGTGATGCAAACACCTTATCTGCTATGCTATCTCTCTATCCCTCAAATTATTTTTAATGCTGGACCATGTTTACCCTAAATTCTAAAATAAATAGAGGGGCCGGAGCGATAGCCCAGCGGGTAGGGCGTTTGCCTTGCACGCGGCTAGCCTGTGCCGGCCCGGGTTTGATCCCCGGCATCCCATATGGTCCCCGAGCACTGCCAGGAATGATTCCTGAGTACAGAGCCAGGAGTAACCCCTGAGCGCCGCCGGGGTGACCCAAAAAAGCAAAATAAATAAATAAATAAATAAATAAAATAAAATAAATAGAACTCTGGGTGTTCAGGGAAGATATCATTCAATACATATACATAAAAATATTTGCCATATCAACATGATTTAAGTAGACATGAAACATGCTGGGACTTACTGACATAAATCAGTAGGGAAAGGAAGAGGTGAAGCCAACGAGACAAGAAGTTGCTGATCAAGGAGTGTTCAGTAGTGATTCCACTTGTTTTTGGGGACCTTCCTGGCCTTACAGGACATATGGAGATATTACTGGTGCCCGCTCTAGCAAATAGATGATCAACGGGAAGATCGTGATCGTGATCGTTCCTGGCCTTAGGTTTGGATGAAGTGCTGATTCCCTTTTATCGATAGCAGATAATTGTGCACAGTAAAGAATGATATACAATCACAGTTTCCCCGTCTTGGGGTCTGGACTTGGCCAAGCTAATCGTGGTAGGATTGAAAGAACCAATCCAGAGGGCAGCAAGAGTATGATGCTAAAATACTCTGAGAAGACGGCCTGCCTAGGCAGTACTTCAGCTCCACTGGCCCCTGGCCCGGCCACACAGCCGGTCACACAAAGAAAACTCACTGACAGCTTCATTCAGTTGGATACTGAAATATTCTGCCTCCGCGTGCTTTTGCTAGATGATTTAAAAAGCATAAACATGGCTTCTGAATAAAGTCAGAGTGACCAAAATATGCAGTACAAAACCAATGAACACACCTAGAGGCTATGGGGGTGTGGAGGCCGTGGGAAGCATGAAGGTGGGGGCAGAATTAACATCTGGACAGAGGGTCACAGGTCACAGCTTCTTTGGTGATGTTAGGTGCAATAACATTGTAACTTTAAACATCAGTACCCCAAACTTTATTGCTATTTTAATCACATTCCTTTAAATATAATTAAAGTAATTTGATTGTAATGCAGAGAGAAAGGTTCCCTTTTTTTCTTTTTTTTCTTTTTTTTTTTTTAATTTATTATTATACCACCATGAGACATACAATAAAGGTGTTCATAATTGGTTCTCGGTAATACAGTATTCCAGCACCCATCCCTCCACCAGTGCCCCATTTCCACCACCAATGTACCCACGCCCTCCCACCCATCCCCAGGCTGCTTCAATAGCAGGTACCCCCGTTTCCTCTCTTTCTCTCTCTGTCTCTCTCTCTGTCTCTGCATCTTTCTCCCTCTTATTTTACACATTGTGGCTAGCCCTGCGGATATTTAGTTTATCACTTAAGTCTCTTTGTGTATATTCAATGGTGAGTTTTAATCTGCCACTGCCATTTCCCACATTTAGTAAAACACTGGAATCTATTTATGTCCTATTAACGAATGCAGTCATTCTATATCTGTCCTTTTCCTTCTGACTAATTTCACTCAGCATGATAGCCTCCATGTCCATCCATTTGCAGGTAAATTTCATAATTTTGTCTTTTCTGACAGCTGCATATTATTCCATAGTGTAGATGAACCACAGTTTCTTTAGCCAGTCATCTATTCTCGGTCATTTAGGTTGTTTCCAGATTCTAGTTATAGTAAATAGCGCAGAGATGAATAAAGAAGTACAGATAGTGTTTCTGCTATGTTTTTTTTTTGGTCTCTCGGGTATATTCCCAGGAGTGCTATTGCTGGATCAAATGGGAGCGCACTATCTAGTTTTCTGAGGAATGCCCATATTGTTTTCCAAAAGGGCTGGACCAGTTGGCACTCCCACCAACAGTGGATGAGAGTCCCTTTTTCCCCACATCCACGCCAGCACCAGTTGTTCTTGCTCTTTTGGATGTGTGCCAGTCTTTGTGATGTGAGATGGTACCTCATTGTTGTTTTGATTTGCATCTCCCTGATGATTAAAGAGGAAGAGCACTTTTCATATGCCTTTTTGGACATTCAAATTTCTTCTTTTTTGGAAGCTTCTGTTCATTTCTTCTCCCCATTTTTTGATGGGGTTGGCTGTTTTATTCTTGTGAAGTGCTACCAGTGCCTGATATATCCTGGATATTAACCCCTTGTCAGATGGGTATTGGGTGAATATCCTTTCCCACTCTGTGGATTGTCTTTGTATCTTGGTCACCATTTCTTTTGAGGTGCAGAAGCTTTTCAATTTTATATAATCCCATTTATCTTTGCTTCCATTTGCTTGGTCAGTGGTGTGTCGTTTTTAAAGATACTTTTAGGTTCGATGTCGTAGAGTGTTTCTCCTATGTTTTCTTCAATGTACATGTCTGATATTGAGATCTATAATCCATTTTGATCTGACTTTTGTGCATGGCATTAGAAGGAGGTCTAAGTTAATTTTTTTACACGTAGCTGCCCAGTTTTCCCAGCACCATTTGTTGAATGGCTTTCTTTGCTCCACTTAATATTTTTTGTTCCTTTATCAAAGATTAAATGGTTGTATATTTGAGGTGTGTTTCAGGATATTCAGTTCTATAGGTTCCCTTTTTCTCACTGGTCAATGTTCTTTTGTCTCCAAAGAGTTTTTTTTTAATTGGAGAAAAGGGGTAAAAACTATAAAAGAAATATTAAGTGAGCTATTGATGAGACGTTTAAAACACAGACACTTATTTCTTTCATTTTGAAGGAATTATATACCACTTTGTTTCTTTTTCTGGAGAAAAATGAGACCTTAAAAAAAGTGAGAGTTAACCACAGATATCTTAGCCATGAATTAGCCAGTAGATAGAGACTTGTTTAACTTGCAAATTACTTTTAAAGTCATTAACCACCCAAACTTAATAAGGAGAAATCTTCACACTGTTAAAGAGAGTAACAGATGTTGTTTTTAATGTTTAATGAAAATATTTAGCTGCTGTTATAATGCAATCCTGTTTCCCAATCTTTTTCCTTCAAGTTAGACTTAGACTGAATTTAAATTCTTTTTGTGAGATGAGTTGTACATAGTGTAATCATAAAAGCTCAGTCTTAAATAAATGCTATTTTTCATGGCTCTGTCCATGACGCACATGGAGAGTAAGTTCAAGTCTCTTGAAATCTGTGAAATCAAAATGGAGGAATGATATTTACCTTTTGCCAACATGGCAGCTAGCTTTAACCATAGAAAACATGTCTACTTAGTAGCACAGCTTCAAGCTATAGGCGAGACTGAGTGGGCAACTGCACTTTTTGTTGGATGATCTTTTCTTTTTCTTGGATTTTAATTTCTTGAAGCCCTTGGCAGTAGAGTCACAAGAAGTAAGCAAAGCTTGTATCAATACAATAATGATGTTTTGATGTGTGTGTGTGTGGGGGGCACCCTGATAGTCGGGAGGGAAGCAATCAGAAATCTAACTACTGTTCTCTGGAAGCTTCTGCTCAGGACATGTTTATGGCTGGTTCACTGTTCTCTCAAGTGGCACAATATGCCAAGCAAGTGCAGGTGGGAAGATTGTATAAAAACTGTCCACACCGAGTAAGTAACTATAAAGGCTCAAAGGCAAATGCAATGCACAAAACCCCTCCTGCCATCCCAAATAAAATCGTTAGCAATTCCCTTTATCTAAAAAGGACTGTTCCTGTTCGTGCAGAGCTACGCTGAAAGTGTCTGTTGACTTCATAAGATAGTGCAGATAAAGCTGCTGCCTCTGATGAGAAATGTATGTAACTTCCTCCATTTTGTGCAGTATACAGAGACCACATTCTTGATTTCACCTTCTATTTGTCTAACTAGCTCCTCTTTTCTTTTCAAATGGAACAAAAGAAAATTAACAATGGGGGAGAAAAGAAAAAAGTAAAAAGTCAATTTTGTCTCCCTGAAACAGCCATTTGCTTAAGAAAGGGATATTTTTCCTCTTTTAGATAGATTCAAGCATTTTGAGATATTAAGCAATCAAACTTTGCTTTTATCAGTTACATTGAGATAGAGTGCCAACATTAATCTTATCCTTAGCCGTAGATGAAATCATGACTCCCCAGGAAATGTAGGGATGAGCTAGAAGAAAGTGTGGAGTATGAAGATGTGGTAGTTTTAAATGGCTCTGGCAACCCATTTCGTTGTGCCAATAGTCACAGAATATAGCACCTGTCGGAGGACAGGTACTATGCCAAAGATTACTGAAACAACCTTGGCGGGAAGCCAGTCCCTGCCACAGGAAAGAGTCAGATTTAAAGAAGGTGAGAACTAGCACACAGAATGCAATGGGCAAGAGAAAAGTCCATTAATTGTTCAAGTAGATTCAGATGGTAGCTGTGGAGCTCAGGGGAGGCCAGTTGGTCTTTCACGATAGGTTCTATGGGTTGATTTTTCCCTCAGTCCCCCAGGAGGACAAAGATACATGATCCTGCAGGTTGAAGCACCAATGAGACAGAGCTCAAGTGTGATCTCCGAGGGTACTTGGAGATGACAAAATATTCAACATGTGGAGTACATGCCTGTGTTACCACGTGTAAGATCTCAGCCCGGCTATGTTCATGGCTGCTGTGTTTATTCCTTTCAAATTCTTTCAAAGGAAAAATATCCCATAAGCAAAAAAGAAAAATAGAACAAATCATAGCTACATGAAACTAGCATCTAGATCATAAATGATATTGCCAGCATCCACAGACACCCCCCCACCCCCTTACCTCACTCAGTCTCGCCTCCACCTGGATATGACCACCAGCTAGTTTCCCCCTGTATAGGACAGCACAAGAGTGTTCATTCCTAAGCTCTTGCTAACTGTATGGAAGATTGCATGTGAAACTCAGTGGCTGTAGAAGTTAAAGTTTACTGTACAGTTTAGTTAGATGGTCTTGGAGGGATCTCAGTCCCTCCATAATCCAGGCTTCTCCTTTGACCAATGTATGACAATGTGCCCTGCTACCATGGCCTACTGCTGCTCCTGTCCTGTATGACATAATGTTCCCTGTAACCATGGCCTGCTGCTCCCCTGTATAGTTACTTTATAAGTAACTTTATAGTTACTTACTTGGTGTGGACAGAAAATGGGTGGCCATAGTCATTTAAAACTACCACATCTTCATACCACGGCCTATGCTCCTCCTGTATGATATAACATGCCCTGCTACCATGGCCTACTGCTACTCCTGTATGACATAACGTTCCCTGTAACCATGGCCTACTGCTCCCCTGTATGACATACCATGGCCTACTGCTCCCCCTATATGACATACCATGGCCTATGCTCCCCTGTATGATATAACATGCCCTGTAACCATGGCCTACGCTACTCCTGTATGACATAATGTTCCCTGTAACCATGGCCTACTGCCACTCCTATATGACATAACGTGCCTATAACCATGGCCTCTGCTCCCCCTTATGACCTAACGTTCCCGTTCCAGGGCCAGTGCTGTCCTCAAAATGTGTCTGCCCTCCAGTTTGCCGTCCAAGGCTGAAACCTTCAGTTGCCGCCCCGTGGCTCCCTGTTCCTTTGTCTTTCCTTTGTTTCCTATGAGTGTAAAGTGTGGGGCGAGAGCCACTGCTGCCCTGTCATCTGTCTGGGAGCAAGGGAAGGGGCAAAAAGAAGTTGCCTGGGGTGGGTGTTTCCTTTGCTCTGTTGTCTCCCACCACTCTCAATTGTGATCGGATACCCTTTCAAGCAATCAAACCCTCTCAAGCAATCAAACCCTTTCAAACAAATAATGAAGTTTACTTTTTTCAGTTATATTGTGATGAAGTACCAACATTAATCTTATCCTTGGCCATAGATGAAAAGATCATGACTTCCCAAGGGACTGTAGGCAAGTTGCCCTTTCAGTGGGCAAGATTCAAATGATCAATTTAATTAACTCCTTGTCTGGTGTCCCAGCCTGCACCCGACCAGTCACAGATTCATTTGGCTCACTTTAGAACTTACTGTAAATGAAAGAATGTAGAATAGTCACTTCTGTTTGGTTCCTTTACTCAGGTTTCTCCTTTTTTGTTTTAACCCATATAATTATATTTTGTGCTTTTAATTATTGATCAGTATTTGGTTGTATCAAGGTAAGTTCAAAGATGTTCAGTTGAGTCTCCTTTTTCAAAAAAGTTCTGGCTTTTCACACATACCCAGAAGTTCTCAGGGTTTGCTCCTGGTTGTGGTTTGGGGAAACATATATATCACCAGGGAGCAAATGGGTCAACTTCATACAAGTCATGTGTCTTAACCCTGTTACTATCTCTCCATATCTTAAGTCTTGATTTTGACTGTAGCTTTCCAGTCAAATAAGTATATTATAAAGTATATTAGAAATAATATAATTCAATATGTGAAGTCACTGTTACAATTAAATATGCAAGTAATTATTTACACAGTATATTCATTTAAGGATACTGGCCAGTAATTTTCATTATAGCTGAGAATCAACTATGATAAAGAAGACTGAAAAGGTGAATTGGATAATTTTGATGTTCTCTTTGATTTCTTTCAGTTTTTTTTAAAACTTGGTAGTTTGTGTTGGATTTTCTTTGAGCATTTGATATGTTCCTTGATTAAATCCTCAATTTTGTTTTCTGGCGAGAGAGATTTTTTTTCCCAACTTAGAAAATAAAAGAAATCCTGAGACCCAGTTGTCCAGTTCTAGAATAAATCTAATTGTTGGAAACACTTTATCTGAAGAAGGAAAGTGTTATCTTCCTCTTGAGAAAGCTCTGTGTTTAGAGCAGGAAAAACTCACTTTAAGGGCTGCCATCTGGAAGGTTTCTCACTCAGAAAACTTAAGCAAATGCTCTCTCTATTGTACTCAAAAGGATCATCCATCCCTGGATCTGTGACTCTCACTGTGTCTTGCAAAGTTAATGTTTATCTGGGGGGACTAGTATTTGGTAGGATCCTAGACAAAACTTGCTGTCTCCTTTCCCAATTTTGATCCTTATATCCTTCAATCCCTGATAACTTCTTCTATATATTCTCTGGGGAAGAATAAAAAGGATCAAGAAAATGGGGAAGGTGGACAGTGGTGCATTCACAGTACACTGAGTTTAGATTGAAAGATTCTGCAAAAGCGAAGGACTGCTGGGGAAGGTAGTCCATTAGAACTTGAAGTACTGTGGGTACCTGTGGACTGAGATCACCTAAGTAAATAAATATGTATATATATATATTATATAATATAAATTATATTTTTTTTACTTTGTGGAAAATGTGAATACTGGAGAGTGAGTGCAATCATTCTTATTAACGTGTATAACTGTGGAGCTGGAGAGATAATACAAGGGTTGAGGCATTTGCCTTGCACTTGGCTGACCCTAGTTCAACCCTCCCCACCCCAACAGTGTTGGAGGACATGTTTAGCTAATCTGGGAGTTTTGTTGTTTTGCTCACTCCCAGCTTAATCTTATTTAAGCCAATGTTCATTCTAATGAGATCTCTCTTCTATGTAAACACTACTAGAGGGTGTGGCAGTTACAGAAGTCACCTTGATTGAATAACTTCTGACTTATACATCTACTAAGACTTCTATGTTTTCTAGATTGGGCACAGCTCCTCTTTATACTAACCACTGCACCCAGCGTGGGACAGTTAGAATTTACCAGGAGACTACCACCCTGGCTACGCTGAGACTATAGGTAGACTATAGGAAGGATCATACTAGTTTGCTCTAAGCAGGCGAGTATGACCCTTTCAGTACATGAGAACAAGATACTCAGAATCACCCTGGTGCAGATAATAAGGACCTTGTGGGTACCATCTAGATTACATGAAGCTCATGAAGTTAAGATGTATTACTTTATATCAGCCCCCCTCTCTCCAGTGTTTTACATAAGAGATAATCTCAGGATTAGTCCTTGGTGTAACCTTTGTTTATACCTACAATAGGGTGTGGCACTACACTCTGTTTAGGGTTCTTTGTTGGCATGACAACCTCCCGATTGGATTACTTTGGTGTATATAAGGGGACTGACTTGAGGCCCCTTCACCTTTTACCTTTTGCCTTTTGGTTCCTCAGCCTTCAGCTTTTGGCTCCCGTGCTTTTGGCTTTTGGCTTTGGTCTTTTGCTCTTTGGCCTTTTGCTCCATCTTCTAGTGCTGTGGAAGAGCTTTTGTACTATTAAAAGCCATTTTTGGAACTGCACCGGACTCGTGAGTTTTCATCTGTTCTCCCGCGTCCTCGGAGGTAGAAGACAACCTCTGTCCTGACACTGTCGGGGACCCCGGCGTTCCTCGACACAACAGTACCACATATATTCCTTGAGCACCTCCATGCGTGATCCCAGAGCAAAGAGACAGAAGTAAGCATGGTAACCAGTAAGGCAGAAGTAACACTGATGAGTGGGCTCTCAACATAATAAGTATAATGTAGCTATGAAAATCGGGAAGTAGTAAAAGTCAATTTTATACCGTTCACCAAGTGATTGTGTGTAAATACACCAAGTATAAAGAAATGTAGTAATGACTTTGGAGGGCTTGAGAGGTCGATTGAAACTTAAATAGCTAACAATTTATCTTATGAATAGGAATAAATTATATTTTGTTATAATACTCAATATAAAAATAAGAATGTTAAAAAGTATTTTGAAACAATTGATGAAATGTTGACCTTAAGATTTCTTTTTTAAATTTAATATTTACCATTAAGAACTATAAAAAATACATGCATAGATTTTATTGAAGTAATGCTAATCACATCTATTTCCCAATATATTAAGGAGTATCATATAGGAAGGAGTTATATTTATGCATATCTGTATTTTGTCATGATAATACTCATATCCTATGGCAAGTCAGTGTAGAAGAGGTATTTCTGTTGCTTTTGTCAAACATTTCTTGTGTGTAGCTCTAAAGCTTGAGCTGAAGGAACTTAAATTTCAAGGTAAGGTCAGTAAGAAGTGAGTCCCCAGTGGTAAACTTTTTATTGTGTTAACTCTCAAAATGGTTCAGTTAGGGCTTTATTTAGTACAGCTCACAAGGGCCAATGGACGTCTTGGTACCAGTTGTAGGATCCAGTCTACTATATTACAAAGTCCAGCTTACTCTTCCATTCTACAACACTGAAGAAACTAGGGAAGCAGTTAGTTATTTCAATACATAATTTTTTGCACATAACACTTCAAGGCAATTTCCAGGGATCTTTGCTGACTTGTTTTTTAAATGTCCAATAATGGTGTTAAGCAGAAGTATACTTTCATTCTCATTTGTATAGGAAGGAATAGAGGGTATGAAATAGAGTCATGGTTATGAAACGGGCCCAAGAACATTCCACATGGAATGGGAACTCGGTCATTCTGTCATTCCAAGTTTGCTTTGAACAAGCTCTGTTTCGCAGTTTGAGAGTTGATATGGCAGAACGGAGACTCACTCTATGCCACATGGGTTCTGGGTTGGCAGGCGCCCAGGCAGTGCTCAGAAGGCCCCGTCCACACCAGCGGTTCTTGACCAAGCAGACCATAGATTCAATGAAAGGGCTGGAAGAGAAGAAGCTGTTCAGGCTCTGTGCTATACTACCCAGATTACCCGAGATGCTCTGTGCTATAGTACCCAGATTACCCGAGATGCTCTGTGCTATAGTACCCAGGTTACTCCAGAGATGCCCTGTGCTATACTACCCAGGTTACCCCAGAGATGCTCTGTGCTATAGTACCCAGGTTACCCAGAGATGCTGCCTGTGCTGTAGTACCCAGGTTACTCCAGAGATGCCCTGTGCTGAAATACCCAGGTTACCCCGAGATGCCCTGTGCTATACCACCCAGATTACCCTGAGATGCTCTGTGCTATAGTACCCAGGTTACCCCAGAGATGCCCTGTGCTGTAATACCCAGGTTACCCCCGTGCTATACTCCCAGATTCCCTAGATGCTCTGTGCTATAATACCCAGGTTACTCCAGAGATGATGTCCTGTGCTGTAATACCCAGGTTACTCCCGAGACACCCTGTGCTGTAATACCCAGGTTACCCCAGAGACACCCTGTGCTATACTACCCAGATTACCCCCTGAGATGCCCTGTGCTGTATCACCCAGGTTACCCCAGAGACACCCTGTGCTGTAATACCCAGGTTACCCCTGAGACACCCTGTGCTGTAATACCCAGGTTACCCCAGAGATACTCCTGTGCTGTAATACCCAGGTTACCCCCGAGACACCCTGTGCTGTAATACCCAGGTTACCCCCGAGACACCCTGTGCTGTAATACCCAGGTTACCCCCGACACCCTGTGCTGTAATACCCAGGTTACCCCAGAGACACCCTGTGCTGTAATACCCAGGTTACCCCCGAGACACCCTGTGCTGTAATACCCAGGTTAACCTCGAGACACCCTGTGCTGTAATACCCAGGTTACCCTCGAGACACCCTGTGCTGTAATACCCAGGTTACCCCGAGACACCCTGTGCTATACTACCCAGATTACCTGAGATGCTTGTGCTATAATACTCAGGTTACCCCCGAGGCACCCTGGCTGTAATACCCAGGTTACCCCCCGAGACACCCTGTGCTATAATACCCAGGTTACCCCCGAGACACCCTGTGCTGTAGTACCCAGGTTACCCCCGAGATACCCTGTGCTGTAATACCCAGGTTACCCCCGAGACACCCTGTGCTGTAATACCCAGGTTACCCCAGAGACACCCTGTGCTATAATACCCAGGTTACCCCCGAGACACCCTGTGCTGTAATACCCAGGTTACCCCCGAGACACCCTGTGCTGTAATACCCAGGTTACCCCGAGAGCACCCTGTGCTGTAATACCCAGGTTACCCCCGAGACACCCTGTGCTATAATACCCAGGTTACCCCCGAGACACCCTGTGCTGTAGTACCCAGGTTACCCCCGAGATACCCTGTGCTGTAATACCCAGGTTACCCCCGAGACACCCTGTGCTGTAATACCCAGGTTACCCCAGAGACACCCTGTGCTATAATACCCAGGTTACCCCCGAGACACCCTGTGCTGTAATACCCAGGTTACCCCCGAGACACCCTGTGCTGTAATACCCAGGTTACCCCCGAGACACCCTGTGCTGTAATACCCAGGTTACCCCGAGATACCCTGTGTTTTAATACCCAGGTTACCCCTGAGACACCCTGTGCTGTAATACCCAGGTTACACCCGAGACACCCTGTGCTGTAATACCCAGGTTACCCCCGAGACACCCTGTGCTATACTACCCAGGTTACCCCCGAGATGCTCTGTGCTATAATACCCAGGTTACCCCAGAGACACCCTGTGCTGTAATACCCAGGTTACCCCCGAGACACCCTGTGCTGTAATACCCAGGTTACCCCCCGAGACACCCTGTGCTGTAGTACCCAGGTTACCCCCGAGATACCCTGTGCTGTAATACCCAGGTTACCCCCGAGACACCCTGTGCTGTAATACCCAGGTTACCCCCGAGACACCCTGTGCTGTAATACCCAGGTTACCCCCGAGACACCCTGTGCTGTAATACCCAGGTTACCCCCGAGACACCCTGTGCTGTAATACCCAGGTTACCCCCGAGACACCCTGTGCTGTAATACCCAGGTTACCCCCGAGATACCCTGTGTTGTAATACCCAGGTTACCCCCGAGACACCCTGTGCTGTAATACCCAGGTTACCCCCGAGACACCCTGTGCTGTAATACCCAGGTTACCCCCGAGATACCCTGTGTGGTAATACCCAGGTTACCCCCGAGACACCCTGTGCTGTAATACCCAGGTTACCCCCGAGACACCCTGTGCTATAATACCCAGGTTACCCCCGAGACACCCTGTGCTGTAGTACCCAGGTTACACCCGAGACACCCTGTGCTGTAATACCCAGGTTACCCCCGAGATACCCTGTGTTGTAATACCCAGGTTACCCCCGAGACACCCTGTGCTGTAATACCCAGGTTACCCCAGAGACACCCTGTGCTGTAATACCCAGGTTACTCCCGAGACACCCTGTGCTGTAATACCCAGGTTACACCCCGGGACACCCTGTGCTGTAATACCCAGTTTACCCCCGAGACACCCTGTGCTATACTACCCAGATTACCCCCTGAGATGCTCTGTGCTATAATACCCAGGTTACCCCCGAGACACCTGTGCTGTAATACCCAGGTTACCCCCGAGACACCCTGTGCTGTAATACCCAGGTTACCCCCGAGACACCCTGTGCTGTAATACCCAGGTTACCCCCGAGACACCCTGTGCTGTAATACCCAGGTTACCCCCGAGATACCCTGTGTTGTAATACCCAGGTTACCCCCGAGACACCCTGTGCTGTAATACCCAGGTTACCCCAGAGACACCCTGTGCTGTAATACCCAGGTTACCCCAGAGACACCCTGTGCTGTAATACTCAGGTTACAACTGAGACACCCTGTGCTGTAATACCCAGGTTACCCCCGAGACACCCTGTGCTATACTACCCAGATTACCCCTGAGATGCTCTGTGCTATAATACCCAGGTTACCCCCGAGACACCCTGTGCTGTAATACCCAGGTTACCCCAGAGACACCCTGTGCTGTAATACCCAGGTTACCCCCGAGACACCCTGTGCTGTAGTACCCAGGTTACCCCCGAGACACCCTGTGTTGTAATACCCAGGTTACCCCGAGATACCCTGTGCTGTAATACCCAGGTTAACCCCGAGACACCCTGTGCTGTAATACCCAGGTTACCCCAGAGACACCCTGTGCTGTAATACCCAGGTTACCCCTGAGACACCCTGTGCTGTAATACCCAGGTTACCCCGAGACACCCTGTGCTGTAATACCCAGGTTACCCCCGAGACACCCTGTGCTATACTACCCAGATTACCCCTGAGATGCTCTGTGCTGTAATACCCAGGTTACCCCAGAGACACCCTGTGTTGTAATACCCAGGTTACCCCCGAGACACCCTGGTGCTGTAATACCCAGGTTACCCCAGAGACACCCTGTGCTGTAATACCCAGGTTACCCCAGAGACACCCTGTGCTGTAATACCCAGGTTACCCCAGCATTGGTGGTTACCTCCACCCAGGGCTACATTCTACAGTGCGCCAAGAGCCATGTAGTCCTGGGAACTGAACAGGGCTTGGGCCACTACTAGGTGTGCACTCAACTGCTGTACTACCTCCCAGACCATCGTATGTCTTTTAGTTGGTTTTGATCTTTCAAATAAAGTATGAAGTCAATTTGAAATACCGGAATTTCAACTTTAGCTGATTCGATTCAGGAAACTGAGGACAAGCTGTCACAAATAAGGGGAAAAAATTAAGGACACGGGTAAAAATACAAGTGTCTAGTGGGTCTAACTTGAAATGACTCTCTCTGGAGTTTCACTCTTGTAAAGCAGTTATATAACCATGTGCTATAATGTAACGAGAACAAATATAATGAAAATCCCTGAGAAACACAGACAGTGTCTAAAGCCTTTCAAAGCAATGCTCATACTATTCCCTCTAATAATTTAAGTAGAGTTTGTTCTGTTCACGATCACGTACGATCTTCCCGTAATCATCTATTTGCTAGAGCGGGCACCAGTAAAATCTCCATATGTCCTGTCTCATGCCAGTAGAGCAAAGGGCATCGGCTTGCTACAGGAACATAAAGAGCCTCAAACCATTATATTAGGTCATGGGAATGACCTAATATATTGTTACTGGCATTTGGCATCAATACAACACAAGCAGCTTGCTAGGCTTGCCGTCGGGGAGGCATATTCTTTAAACACCTCCAAATAAAGCATTTATTGATGAACCGCGAGCCGGGCTGTGATGGGCTGGTCGGCTGGGTGGAGTTCTGAAGAGAGGGAAGTCCGATGTGGAAAATGGCGGCGCCCGTGGAGTGGGTGGGGGGGGGGGGTCGTCTGGCTTGTTGTGAGGTTCTGCGGGGGGGGTGGGCCAGGCTAGAACCCACCATGCCTCCCGCTGCCTCATGAATGGCTGGGCCGGGAGAGCAAGGAACCGCTCTGCCCCATGTCTAAGAGTCTCTGGCCAGCTACCTGGGCCGGATTGAGGAAGAAACTGCGAGGGTGGGTGTCGATGATCCGGGCTGTGATGGGCTGGTCGGCTGGGTGGAGTTCTGAGGAGGGAAGTCCGATGTTTTAAAGTTGTGTTCTGTTAATCACAACTTTAAAAAAAAATTAAATAAAATAAATTAAAACAGTCCCTGAGAGCTCAAGTTTATAGGAAAATGATATTAAGGAAAAAAAAGGTCCCAACTAGCCAAATTTTATACCCGGTATCTTATGATATTCACATGAGAAATAATTCTACTCATTCAGCAGTGGTCAGAGATATCTAAAGAGTTCTGCAGAGGGCTGTAGCAATAGCACAGTGAGGAGTGCATTTGCCTTGCACGCGGCTGACCCGGTTAGATCCTCAGCATCCCATATGGTCCCCCGAGCACCATCCGGAGTAATTCCTGAGTGCAGAGCCAGGAATTACTAATTACAGAGTAATGACTATTAGAGTCAGGCAATACTCATACCCTGAGTATTGCCGGGTATGACCTAAAAAGCAAAATAAAATAAATAAATAAAGTTCTGCAGAGTACGTGAAAGTTGGCTCAGGCATCTATCTATTTATTGAGACTGGGAATTATCAATGAAGTCTGAAGAGTTGATCCCAAGGATATTCAAAATTCCACAGTTAAACTAGTTTAAATGAGGTTATAATTATTATTTTCATCATGAATTATATTTTCCTTTGCCAGAGAAGTAATAATACTGAATAGATTTGAACTTAGTCTCCATAATAGTCCTGTTCTTAGAACTAATTAGTTGTTTACCATTATAATGATGGCCAGGCCTATAAATGAAAATAGGCTACAATGATGGACTATAGTGTTGCCTTTTGTTGAGATAAATTTGAAGATTTGAGATAATTGGGTAATTAAGGTCCAAGGGGTAAAATGGAAAAAAAGTCAATGATTCTTAACGAATAAGGTTAATAGGATTGCAAAGCAGCATAGACCTTTTTCCTCAGAAAAAAATAATTTTACTACCACATTTTCCAATTTTGATAAATAAATATAGCTTTTGGGGGAATTATACTCTCTCCCTCCTAAATAATAAACATCTTTCTCAGTGAATATATGGGAAATAAAAATAAGATAGAAAATAGGACAAGTTGTTTTTCCACAAAGTGATATTAAGTTTAAAAATACAAGTCTCCATAAAACTCAAATTCCCCAACTTTTTACCTAAGAAATATATTCTACAACTAAAACACATGTTGGGTTATTTCAGCCTTTCTTGTCTCTATCAGGTCACCAATATTTGAATATCATGAGTCTTTATTCTTGATACTTTCCAGAGTGTTTCTTATGTAAATGTATTTCTTATGTAGTGTTTCTTATGTAGAGTGTTTCTTATGTAGATGTTTCTTACCTAGATGTATAACTCACTATATAATATTCATTTCCCATATTAACAGTGTAAATTTATCCTGAGAACTCTTATAACATTATTTGGGACTTGAGAATTGCTTAGCAGAATGATTTTAAAATAGTAACCACAGCTTTCTATGACCATGTTAAGTACTTTAAAATATTGCCCACCTAGCACCGTGTCCCTTAATAATAACATGTGTTTTTTTGATCTTGGGTGATATCAGGGAGGTTTCCAAATTTGATAAACTCTTCTACACTAAAATGAAGTAAGGGACAATATTTCTAGTTTTGAGAGCATATTACCAGCTCAGCAGGATTCCAGAGAGCTCCTCTCAGAGAGTCTTCAGTATATAACAATCATTATTGCATTTACAATTTTTCTATGTACACTTAAATATTGAATAAATTGTTTAAGATTGTCCATAGAAAAGAATGATAAAGTGGTCATTATTAAATCCACTTTATCATCTTGGAAATTAAGGATTCTGCAGGAATAGCTGACTATTAACTATAATTTAATGCAACAAGATAATAATACTACCCACCCACCAATAAAAATATCACTCTTAACAAGTAACAATACATAAATATAACAAAACTACTATGATAAAATATGACTACCTATTTCCATTGCTGCCAAAGCAGGAGAGATCCTGGCCCTCGCCGCCTCCCAGGCCTTGGACAGGCTTGCTTCACTGATGGTGGCCTGCTTAAGTTTGGGACTACATCAATCAAGTTCTGCAAGCCCAGTGGGCACCAGAGACCTTCTATTAAGTTTTCTTATGAGTCACTAGTGAAGCATGGTACTTTCCTGCCTCTGGCTCTCTTTATAAAAAAACAAGAACAAAAGAAAACAGGCAATTTGCCCCTGTCACATAGATTCATCAAGAAAGGCATAACCTTTGTATCTTTGACTGGTCTCTGATAAGAGAAAAGGGCTTTATGATAGATACAGGCCAGAATCACTTCAGTCGTCTTTAAGACTGGGGACATAAGTCAAGAAAGTTGAAGCTTTCATTTAAAATATGCATTGCTTCCTCCTGAATTTTCTATAATTATTACCTATGTTCTGATTGCCATGTTATATTGTGAATGCCTACAGAGAACAGAAATAAGTTCTTTAGTTGAAATAAAAAAAAAATGACTGAGGGAGAAAAACAAGTTTTGTCTTACTGCTGGACACATGCACAATATGTTGTTATGGCAACATCAGAGCTAAGAATGGCACACTAGGTAATATGGAATCCAAGGCACATCCCGTCATCAAATGTCGCAATAAGAGTGCTTTTACATCTTGAAAATGACATACCAGGTTGTTTCCTTCTCTAATCCTGTCTGCTCTTGAGGCCAAACCACCTTACCCTGATGGGAACCACATATAATATCACTCTATGTAATAGATTATACAGGTCTGATGCACTCCCACAATTCTACCATCTGCAGCACTTCCTAAGTCTAAAAAGGAGCTGATTCCAAGGGCTAGAACAAATTTTGGAACCCATTATACCATTTTGATACAGTAGACTGTGCAACTGAGGAATACGGTTGATATACTTTCTCGTGTGTTTACAACTCTGAACTGACAGAGTAAATCTTATTGAATAAAATACCACAGGGATAGTTAATCCTCCCACATAGTGTACTATGAGTTTATTATTACATATATGTAACCTAGATGAAAAAATCTATTGATTTAGAACTGTTACCATTTATCTCTTATAAATAGGTCTACATATTTATACCAGTATTAGCCTTTATGAGTCTTGACCTTTTGCATTCTGAGATGTAAATACTTTAATGCTTCTTATCATCTTGACTTGCAACCATGCCATGGACTTTACCAGTGGAAAAGCAGAAAGGGACAGTGAATTCCATGCCAACAGCAAGCTCCTATGGAAGAATATCGGAGATCACAACAGTGAAAAGGTCAGACATCCAGAAGATCTTAGAGAAGATGAGAAAAAGATCACACATTTCACAGATGTGAAGGACTGAACACTAAACTGAGAGACTGAAATTGGCTTCAGGGACTGTTCGCTCTTTTATGTGGAGCAGAAGTAGAAGAAAGGAAATGCTGTCCTGAAATGGAGCCCGAAGCGCCACAGGCCCGCCCTTGGGTACACGAGTCGCCTTCACGCCCCGCTGCCCTTCCGCCTCTGACATCTCACCTGGATTCTGCACCTGGATATTTTTTAACCAAGAATGTGTCCCAGCCGTGTGTTAATATAGATTTCTGAATCATGCAAGGTCCTTCTCAGAAGATTGTCTATATACATCCTCAGGAGCTCATTTAAACAGCGACAACAACAAAAATCTATAAAATAGCAATTCAGTTAGTATCAGCTAATTCTGCCACTCTGGTCCCTATTTATCTGAAAAAATGTGCCATCACAAAGTGTATTTGTAAGAAAATTGAATTAAGGGTGATAATACTGAACATACTAATTTAAAATATATGCTCGAGCTCTTAGTTTAGTCACATTTAATGTTTTTCATCTCAATATTATTCTCACCAACTAAGCATTTCAAAAAATAATTTAACACTGGGTAGTGAGCTACACACTGATAAAGGAGGTTTATCGTCCCCAAAGCATTAGCCATCAGTTTACTTAGAGCACCTTAAAAATGCCAAAGAAAATGAAATTCTAGCCCTGTAATTTAGCCTTAGTGCTAAATGTATTTTCTGATGAGATTGCTGCATATTGCGGAAGACCAAATTAAAAAGTTGGTGGAAACGGATTGGAAAATAGGGATCGCAGAAGCAAGACAAAGAGCATTAGCCCAATGAATGTGAATTTCTGTAGGTGGTGAATATTTTTCAGAATTTTCATTTTATTTAGCAGTCAAGTTTGATTTGCAGAACAAAGAAGGTGTGACCTACTCATGGAATCCAGAAAGGCGGCCATACTAAAGTGCCTATAAGCATCCTTCCAAATAGTTTCTTTTCACTGAAAAATGGAAAATGTGCTTTAGGAAGCAAGGCACCCAGCTGGAGAAAAATACTGATTTTTCAGGCATGCAGATGGAACACTGCAGTTGGGTTGGACATTAGATTCTGAAGTCCCTAATGTCCTTTATAAGGGTTGTTTTTCCTTTCTCCTCAGAAATGCAATAGAAATGGTTGCCAGAATTGTCTTGTTTTTTTTTTAGGTAGGCTTGGTGCAATTATATTGCCGTTCCTGCGATTATTATTGTTTAGCTCTCAGGAGTAACCTTAGATTTCAAAATTCTCCCTCATTAATCATCAGTTCTTCACACTGTGGGGCGGCCCTCCTCTGAGTCCCCTAGCACCTAGGAGGGAGCCGTGGAGAAAGCACTTCATGCACACACACTGAACACTCACATCATTGATCTGGCCATTGCGTACACCATTTCATCTTTCTACTCTAATGTTGAATAAATGTGTAAATACAGCGAGACTTAAAAGTGAAGTGTGAATGTTATATAAAAGTAACTACGAAAGGACGGCGATCCTTGGGGGGCATTATATCATTAGTTTATTTGATCACTTGAATACCTATTGCCTCTTCAAGAAAAATAATCACTGAAAAAAAGACACTGATTTGCTCCCAGAATTATCACCTGGGAACATCGGTTCCAAATGGCTCATGACTTCTTGGATTCCCCTTTCTTGTGTCTCTCCAGTTGCACTTTTCTTCCCACTGTGTTTCACTGCATACTGGTCGCCACTGTCCAGTCAGTGAGCTCTGGGATGGTTTGTTGTTGTTTTCCAGCCAGTAATACTGATACAACTTGTCTCTTTTAAAGTCCTCACATGGTCACACCACAGTTTTGCAAAAAAATTTTTAAAAATTGGACAATTATTTGATAAAATACAGTATTTCCACTTTATCTTAAAATTACTTGCTTTCCTCTTGTCCTTCTGTCTTTTCTTCTCTTGTCATTTATGTATATATTTTTCACTTTCTATAACTTAATTTTCTTCTGTGCCTCCATTCTGATTTCTATATCATTTACTTACTTTACCTTTTGATGATGAATGTTTTACTTTTCACATTTATCCTTATTGTATCTTTCATGGTTTTCACTGATTATTCTATTGCGCTTATGACAAACTTCTTTATAAAGTTTTTTCTTTTTATATTTTAGAATATCCCCTTTTTTCTTCTTCCTGCAGTTAATCTCCTTATCTTCCCAAATTATCTCACCTATTTTCTTTTTTTTTCCTTTTTGGGTCACACCCGGCCATGCTCAGGGGTTACTCCTGGCTCTGCACTCAGGAATTATTACTGGCAGTGCTCGGGGACCATATGGGATGCCAGAAATCGAACCCAGGCGGGCATGGGCCAGCCGCATGCAAGGCAAACGCCCTACTCGCTGGGCTATCGCTCCGCGCCCCCTCACCTATTTTCTTTCTTTTGTTTGTTTGGGGCCACACACAGTGATGCTCAGGAGATATTCCCTGTGCTCAGGGATCTCTCTTGGCATTGCTCAGGAACCATATGGGATACTGGGGATCAAACGCAGGTGGGGTGTGTGCAAAGCAAGCACCTTACCCACTGTACTATTGTTCCAGTCTTCCACCTATTATTATTTTTTCTTGACTACCTTTATTCTTCTCATTCTTTTAGTTTTTATATTCTCAACTCTCTTTTATAAGGAAATATCCTAGATATACTTACTTGTATTGGCTTTCTTTGTTTTTTAAAGAACTTTTCTCATTAATTGCTCTATGAATAGTCCTGTCCATAGATATTGAAAGTGATGCTGCTACGCACTCAGTTCTTATAATGGGCTTTTTCTTTAAGAGTAGATGTAACATCCCACAGATGCCATTAGACAGAATTTGTACACATTTGGTACTCTACCTGATTTTTAATAAATTCATTATTACATATTACTTGACACTTGATCAAATTCTGTCACAATTTCTTCTTTGCCATACTGGCTTAATGTCTCTAATAAAATACTGTGAGGTAATTTAAATGTTAACGTGGTCATGCAATAAGCATATAAACATGCCCTTATTGTTTATATACATGATTAAATAATCTGTGTCTCTCCTTTATTAGTCAAATTTTTATGGAATATTGAAATATCTCTTTTGAAGGTCAACTGCCCTATTTATTTTTTTTTTGAACTTCCAAGCTCATTTAGTAGAATTTATCTAAGGTACTATTTATTTCTATCATTTCTATTCTAATATCATCCTAAATATTTATCACATGTTTTTTGAGGGATAAACTCTCTGAAGTACTAAAGGAAAACATAGAACAAAAAGATATTCTTATGTTTTGTTTTTTCTACTTGGAGAACCAATGATGAAAGAAGAACCATAAGAATATATAAAAATGCTAACCAGTGAAAGGCTGGGCTAAACCCAGAGTCTACAAAAGTTGAGTTCAGGTTACTGTATCTTAAGCCTTCCTTGATCAAATGAACACATATAGATGGTAGATAAGTGAGGACATGTGTTATGACTTTACTTTGCCAGAATTCTTTTTATTTCCTCAAAACTGCAGATGCAGCCACATTTCAAGATCGAGGACTTCACGTTGATCCTCTGGGGAACTTCTACCTCCTTCACCAGGTACAGGTTTTACCAAATGTCTTTTCAGGAACTTTCTATCAACATGTTTCATTCTTTATCTTCTCTACAATTGTATGGTGATTATAATGCTGTATACTTATTCTTTGTGCTGTGTGTGTGCGGGTATGTGTGTGAGCACACTGTTACCACTAATATATAAATTCCACTGGGGATACTCCATGTGTTGCTCATCATAATACTAAAACTCAAAAAGGTTCTGGATTAATAGGATCTCTCACTTGCATACTGTATGTACATGTGTGCTTAATAAATATAGTCAGAGAATATATGCATCCATGAAAATATTAATGATCTGGTTTATACTGACTTTGTAAAGGAATTATTATCAACCAAAAAGAATCACTTTCTTTAAACAGTATAAATGATCCTACCTCAAATCTTGGTTATAATTATTAAACAAAGCATAGCATTGAGCAGTATAAGAAGACATAGAAAATGTTTTGCAAAGGCAAGGCTCTTGTAAACATCATCATATTCCCCAGATCATAGGTCCTTTTTTCAAATACAGTCTGTGTTGTGTTTTAATAAACTATCTAATAACTCTGCAGATGCCAGCTTCCTATTTCACAAATTTCTGAATTAAAACTACTAAATTGGTATTATGACCCTCAATTATATTAAATCAAGAAGGCATTAAGGCCTTGAAGCAACAGCAATTGAATTTGTTACAGGCACTCTGCTAGCAGTAGAAATGAAAAAGTGAACAAAACATGTTTTCCACCCTCGGGTCTGTATCATATTACAGAATTTTTAAAGTAGATTTATTGTGTGTAAAAAAAACAAACTTGTACAGTTCATTAAGATTATTATTAAGATAGTATTTTATTTATTTAATCTCATTCTCATCTTCCATATTAATTACAGCTTGTTGGTTAGTCCCATCCTTTATATCCATTTCATTATACTAAAGGATTTGGCTCCTTTCCTCCCAATTTCTATCCATTCTTTTCCTTCTTGTTCTTTGCTCATTATTATTCTCGAGTTCCATTTAAGTCTCAGGTTTAATTTGTACATCACTGTAGCATTATGCTGTCTTTTCTTCCAGTGTTTCCAATTCTTCAAACTTGTTTACCCTCTTTCTACACTCCTTAAATGTTTATACAGTGACATCCAGTGATATAGGCTGTTTTATGTGATCCCCAAACGTGTGTTAAAACAATAACCAAAGAAAAAAGACAAAAGCAATTATCAAATAGGTGACATAAGTGACAATTGCAAATTAAAAAAAAAACAGCAAATGGGGTGCGGGAACAATAATGAATTCAGCTGGGTAGAAGAACTGAAACATCTGATGCGTGCAAAGAAAGAATGAGACAAGGATTCTTTCTGTTTATCCATAATACGCAAGGTATTTACGGTAAGCAACCTTTAGAAGGTGCAGGGCTAAAATATACCAATTTCTAGTTAGTGAAGTTTGCCAGTGATAATAAAATTGACTCAGAACCATTACCGGCAAACTCCTTTGGTCACGTGCTGTTGGGAATATAAACAGTGTTCCAGTCCCTTATCTGTCCTTCCCCACAAATTGTCCACAAGGAAGACAACAAGGTGAAATTCTTCATTTGAAATCTTTAGATTTCGGAATAGATGTGATGGTGCAAGTGTCAGAGGACAAGACAGCAACCAGTCTATGGACGGTTCTGGCCCCCCGAGTCTGAAACATGTCTGGTCTAAAACTTGGTGATGCTAGACAAGAACTGAGTATTGCAAGTAGGTAAAGGGATATGTGTGTGGTTTTTCAAACCACTGTTCACAAGAGGAGAAAAAGGGTCTGCTCTAAAGGCAGGATTGGGGGAGGAGACATTGGTGGTGGGAAATGTGCACTGGTGGAGGGATGGGTGCTGGAACACTGTATGACTGAAATCCAATCATGAACAGCTTTGTAATGGTGTAGCTCACCGAGATTCAATTAAAAAAAATAAAACAAAGAAACAGATTTGATTCCCAGCACATCAGGGTCCCCAGACACCACCTGGAGTGACCAACCTCAGAGCCAGGAATAGGCCCTGTGCATCACCAAGTGTGGTCTCGAAATAAAAATTCCAAAAATAGATGTTAGATGTCCCCATTTATCCCTAAAAGCTGCAATATGGCATCAAGATAGCTCTTTAGATATGAATCTTCCATATTCCAGCCTCTCAGCTAGTTGTTTAATGAGAGCAACTGACTTCCTACGACCCCCACCATCAATCACCTAAGCAGCATTGGAAAAAGACCTTTATAGATATGAAGCTTAAAACAGGGCAGCTCTTCATGACTATGTAGAAGGCCCCTGTGTACTATCACACAGCCAAATGAATATCCCTCTTCAGAGATTAAATGTTTACATTCTGGAGACACGAAGAGACAGGTGACAATCTTAATCCGAAAGCATGCTGGGCAACAGAGATACAGTAGTGAGAGAAAACAAAGTCCTGTAAGACAGCCCTGCAGTCTTGGTCATCTTGACACTTAGAGTGACGTCATTAGGAAGAACTGCACCCAAGCAGAAGTTGACTGTTTCTTTCAAGATAGCTGGATACAGCTGCAGGAAAATATAACTAATCATCTGCGGGTCACCCTGCTAAGAGGACGTCCCCCCTCCTGAAACTGAAATTCACCCACCATCAACTCTAGTGAAATCTCAATCGTAACAATCACTCCTAAATATGAACAGACACTAGTGAATGTATTGTTGCCAAAATAGCCGTAGGCCCTACCTGTTAGATCCACTGATGTGGAAAGATAATTCATTTCACTCTATTGAGACAGATTTTGTTCATGCGGTTTTCTTTGGCTAATAAAATATGAACAGAAATCATATACATAACCTTTAAACTGAAGTTTCAGGAGCTATCATGTTATTTAATGACTTGTATTTACCTTCTATAATTATTCAGACAGTATCTTGCATTGAGGATTCAGAATAGAGGAGGAGATTAACATTAGACTTGGCAGAGGCTTGAGTGATAATAGAACATGTAAGGTCTACAGCTGAATCTCAGCAAAACTATGTTCATGAAAAATGAACTAGTTCCAGAGGCCCCATTCACTCTCAATGGAACAAACATCCTGAATGCAGCGCCTAGGTCGAGAAGTCAACATGATGAACGACCTAAAACCTGAGCTGCGCAGGAGGAAGAGAGTGGCATGGAATGCCTTCAAAAGCATCGAAGAAATAGCTAAAAAGACAAAGAACCTCCTGCTCCAGGCACATCTCTTCAACTCCACCATTCTCCCTGCATTAACATACGCCTCAGAGACCTGGGCCCTACGAAAAACAGGATTAGAATGCTATTCGGGTTTCCCAAAGAGGAATGGAAAGAGCTAGCTTGGAATATCACGCCTCACTCAAGTGAAAGAAGGAATCTGGAGCTCCGACCTCCGTCGCTGTTCCAGAGTCAGGCATGCTGTCTCATCTATCTTCACTCCCATTCCTTCCCATTCTAATTGTCGCATGATCTTTTGACATCTCGTGGGATCCAGTCGGTAACGGCTCTAGTCCAGCGGTTATCTCCAAATCGCATTACATGTCCAGCCCATCTGATTTTCAATGCCTTGGCAAAATGAGATAGATGAAGATAGATGGTCGGCAACTACACCACCTCTGCTTCTCTGATGACACCATTCTAGTAACACCAAACATTAGCCAAGCGGCACAAATGCTGGCTGACTTTCGACCGAGAATGTGGAAAGATAGGTCTACAGCTGAATCTAAAGAAAACTATGTTCATGAAAATGAACTAGTTCTGGAGGCCCCATTGACCCTCAATGGAACAAACATCTCTGAATGCAGCAGTTATGTGTACCTAGGTCGAGAAGTCAACATGATGAATGACCTAAAACCTGAGCTGCGCAGGAGGAAGAGCAGCATGGAATGCCTTCAAAGGCATCAAAGAAATAGCTAAAAGGACAAATAACATCCAACTCCGGGCACATCTCTTTGACTCCACCATTCTCCCTGTATTAACATACACCTCAGAGACCTGTGCCCTACGAAAGCAGGATGAGAATGCTATTCAGGTCTCCCCAGAGAGGAATCTAAAGAGCTATGCTTGGAATATCACGCCTCACTCAAGTGAGAGATGAATCCGGAGTTCTGACCTCCATTGCTATTCCAGAATCAGGGACGCTGTCTCATTTGCCAAGGCATTGAAAATCAGATGGGCTGGACATGTAATGCGATTTGGAGATAACCGCTGGACTAGAGCCATTACCGACTGGATCCCACAGGATGTCAAAAGATCATGTGGCCGCCCACCTACAATATGGTCAGACTTCCTTGTCAAGACCCTGAAGGAATGGTTTGAGGCTCTTCATATTCTTGAATCAACCAGATGCCATTGGACTATATTGGCACGTGATAGGGTCCAATGCAAATGTTACTGGCGCCCGCTCGAGCAAATCGATGAATAACGGGATTCAAGTGATCAAGTAATCAAGTGATCAATGGCTCAAAATTATGAAAAAATTAAAATTAGTGGTAAAGAAATCATTATACTATTCAGCTCTGTATCCAATACCTAGTTTACATATAGCTCCTTACAACTCACTATTATAAACCCTCCATTTCTTGTTCTCCATCATCCCTTGTTGTCTGTGCTTCTAGAGTTGGTACTCATGTGTTCCTGGCTGTAGTTAGGGAATCATGTAATTGAAGGTATCAAAGCCAACCCTTTGAATGAACACCCCTGGCACCAGATACTGATTTATTTTTTTGCTTTTTGGTTTGGGTCACTGGCAGTGCTAAGGGCTTGCTCCTGGCTCAGTGCTCTGGGATAATTCCTGCTGATGCTCATGGTGGGATCATATGTAGTGTTGGGTATCAAGCCTGGTTCTCTCAGGTGGAATGTAAGCACCATAACCAGACTTTCTTACCCATCCCAAACATTCTTCTTTTTAAGTTAAGCTCTTATGCAAAATATTGGAAAGTTTGGGGACAGGGTGATAGTACAGCAGGTAGGGTGTTTGCCTTACATGCAACCAACACAGGTTCAATATCCATCATCCCAAAGAGTCCCCAAGCCCCACCAGGAGTTGTACCTGAGCACAGAACCACGAGTAAGCCCTTAACACTGCCATGTGTGGTCCAAAAACTAAATAAAACAAAAAGTTGGAAAGTTTAAGATAAGATAAAAAAAATCCTGTCTATTTTAGTTAAGATCAGCACATACCATGTAACATTTTAACTCAATTATTGTGTAGTTTATTTAGAATTAGAGTTGTGAATGTTTAAGTTATAGATAAAGTATTTAAGTATTATGTTTAGAGAGCAGAATTATGTTTGAAGTATATAGTCACTGTCATTTTTTATAGTCCTTTTAATATTGCTTGGTTTAAAACCAAGTGCATTTGCTATTTCATAAAACTAGTAAGAAAAGAACAAAAATGCCTTTTAAAATGGAAATAATTGAATATTAATGTTCCTTATAAGTTTTAGGCATACTTTAAATAAAATAGTTGACATCAATTAAGTACATGATTGTCGGGAGCTCCGCCAGGGTCCCCGACAGTGCCCGGAGCGAAGTTCCCTTCTACCTCCGAAGCCGGCGAGGAATGGATGAAAACTCAGGAATCCGATGCAGTTTTAAAAAGGGTTTACTTATCACAGGTTCAGGCATACAAATCAGCAAAAAGGAAAAGCCCAATGCTTAGGATTCCAGGCTAGAACCCCAGCCACGTGTAGGCCAAAATGGCGGCCACCACGTGTAAAGGCCTTGTAAAAGGAGAAGAAGACAAGACTTCCAAGAAGGGTGAGAGCTCACAAAGAGAGAGAGCCCACAAAGAAGCGTGGGAGAGAGAAAGCAGGCTAGTTTATACCCCTGCAACTCAGACCTTCCTCCCACTGTTATGGAAAGCAGGGAGGGTCAAATGCCTTTAGGTAATCACTCCCTGCACCTCATCTAGGCCCTTTAGTATGCTAATGTTTTGAGCCAAGATCTGCCTGGAAATGCCTTTATAGGGTAGAGAAGGGGGTTTCTGAGATGGCATGTCTCTGTACCAAAGACTAATACTATTGCCAGTTAAATATTTCTCCAAGCCTTCACAAGTCTCTTCTACTTCATTGTAGTTTTATATTTTAGTTGCCTTTGAGTTGCCTTGGAAGCAAACAGCATTTCTCTCTGGTCTAATTACTTAGGGGTCCTACGTGGCCAGGCTAATATGCTGGTAAGATCTAGCTAGTCCCACGATGATTGTGGTAGCATGGGAGAATATTTATACCAG